>LPNX010022780.1:3959-133223 GCA_001517045.1 Pseudotsuga menziesii
CTGCAAGGAGAATAACATTTTCCATCACCCCTTCTTTCCACTCCATCCCACAACCTAGCAAACAATTGTCGATTTTGTTCTGCCGGATCTTGATGACCTGTAACATTATTGTTACGTGACATTTTATTACTCAAACCCTAAGACCAAAATCCAAGACCAAGTGGGAAGATCCCCACAAAAGAGCAACACCAAAATCCAAGACCAAGTTGGAAGATCCCCACAAAAGAGCAACGCCAAAATCCAAGACCAAGTGGGAAGATCCCCACAAAAGAGCAATGCCAAAATCCAAGACCAAGTGGGAAGATCCCCACAAAAGAGCAATGCCAAAATCCAAGACCAAGTGGGAAGATCCCCACAAAAGCACAAGGGCAAAAAAAAACCCTTAAGAATTTCACACTTCTTGTCAAAGAGATCAGTGCGAGACTTAGTGTGTGAGATAATGAACCTAGGCGTACATCTATTTATATGAGTGTGTGTAGGAAAATGAACCGACGCGTCGGATAAGCGACGCCGCTTTCCATTTTAAATAATTAACGAATTAAGTGTATTTTTTAAATGATTTAGCAATTTTAGTGCCGTCTCTTAAGCGACGCTTAGGAGGATATCTGTCGCTTAAGCGACACTTATGCCCACCATTTCAAAAAAAAATTTAATCTTTCTGATTTTTGGCACGGTTAAAAGAAAAAATCCACACGCTGTCGGAAAAAACCGTCGGATTTTGGATCGAAATGTAGTAGTGTGGAGTGTACTGAGTATATGGTGCTGATTTTGAGGGTTTAACTACTTGATTGGTACTTGAGTAATATGATGGTGGATTCTGGTGATAACCTCGAGATAGCCAGCATAGGAATCATTTTTAATTGGAACTTGATGCTTCGTGGAGGTTTAACTGTAGTCATGGGATAGGTGGAGGGAAGGCTAGGGTTTTGATCTCTTATTAGTCAGTTCAAATCAATAACATCCTTTTATCTGCCAACTTATGATTTACTACAGTCCCCCAGTCTTTTTGGTGGTTAAGTGCTAGATCATGATGTGCCCCATGCCGACAGCGTTTGATTTTGATGGATAGCTAACTGTTTTTCCTTTTTTGGCCTTTTTGGTGGTTAAGGGAATCTAGGGTTTAATTTGCAAGCTGCCGAAAGTGGGGCCTTTCGGTGGCTAATGAACCATTGGTTCGTTCACCCAAGCCACCGAAAGCTTCCTTTCCAAAAATGTATTTAATTAGCTTTCAATGGTTAATGTCTACCTGGACCCACGTGCTAAGCTACCGAAACCTGGGCCTTTCGATGGCTAATGAACTATTGGTAAGTTTTCCCAAGCCACCGAAATCCTTCTTTCCAATTTAGAAAAAACGACGTTAATAGGCTTTTGGTGGTTAACGTGGTCCTGAGT
Organism: Pseudotsuga menziesii; assembly: GCA_001517045.1. Taxonomy (NCBI): domain Eukaryota; kingdom Viridiplantae; phylum Streptophyta; class Pinopsida; order Pinales; family Pinaceae; genus Pseudotsuga; species Pseudotsuga menziesii. The sequence goes on from LPNX010022780.1 coordinate 5,352, forward strand.
TGAAACTGTTAGCTGTCGAAAGTTGGGATTTTCGGTGGCTAATGAACTGTGGAAAAGTTTTTCTAAGCCACCAAAAGCTAAAACTTTCAAATTTAAAAAAAAATAGAACATCATATATTCCAATTTTTTTAATCTTTAAAAAAATCTTTCATAATATACCCTGAAATCTTCCTTACTACGAAAAATAAATTGTCTGAGTTTTACCTATTGAAAATTAATTTATTTAGGAGATAACATCTGGCCCTTACTCGAGGATGGGAGCCTCCCTGTGAGGTCCCAAGAACCCCAGACCAAAATGCCTTTCTTGAAAAAATAAGAATTAAACCTATCTTCTACTGTTCCATTGGGCATGGAGTTTATTTTGTAAGCAAAAAAATCAAGTAAATAATATTTTACAATAACAAGGCCTTAAAGCCTCAGATGAAATAAAGTTTCAGAAATCGCCCATTTACTAGGCCATCAAACACCTCCTCTCCTTCCAGGTTTTGCAATTTGAAGGTTTTGTTCTGCTGCACTTGAGCTATCACAAAAGGGCATATCCACAGAGAGTCAAACTTTACATGCTTTCCCTTGTCTTTCCTAACATTATCCCATTTGAGGACCCAATCTCCAACCTGAAAGTTGTCCACTTTTTCCCTTTTGTCAAAAATAATCTTGATGTTTTGTTGATGAGCTTCTGACCTTTCCATCACATGTTCCCTGACTTGCTGCAACTCCACCAAATCAAGCATCCTCCTCACCATGTCATTTGGTTCATCCTGTTCCTCCTGAAAGAATTTTGCAACTAGAAGAATCAACTGAATGGGAAAAATGGCCTCAGTACCGTAAACTAGCTTGAAAGGAGAAGTCCCTATGGATCTCTTGTCAGTCACTCTATTATCTCATAGAGAAAAATTTAGCTTAGAATCCTATATTTTCCGATTATTCTCCAGTAGTTTTCTGATGATACTGACTATGCTTTTATTGGATGACTCAGCAAGGCCATTGCCTTGGGGGTAATAGGAAGTGGAATGCACCAATTGAATGCCCATTGACTCACACATGTTAACCAATGCCCCAGATTTGAAAGCTGGTGCGTTATCAATTACTAACCTTACTGGGAAGCCAAACTTGATAAAGATGTTCTCATATAAAAACCTCATGATGACTTGGTGAGTGGCATTCCTTGTAGGGACTGCCTCTATTCACTTGGTGAAATAGTATGTAGCTACTAGGATCCATTTGTGTTGAGCACTTGATGAAGGATTAATTTCACCTATGAAATCAAGACCCCACTGCTGGAAAGGACCATTCACTACAATAGGTCTAAGGGGCAAGGATATGTGCTGTTGCTTCCCTATGAATCTTTGGCACTTGTCATAGGCTCTCACAAAGGTACACACAATAGAGAAAAGAACAAGACAATAGTACCCAACCCTCAAAATCTTGTGGGCTGTGGTATTCTAATAATGATGGCCTCCACATGTGCTTGAATGAAATTGATGCATGACCTGAACTGACTCTTTTTTATCTAAGCATATCAACAGAACACTAGACATATCTTTCCAATACAACAGTTTATCAATTACACAAAATTTAATAGACTTAAGTTTAAGAGCCCGTGCTTGATTTAGAGCGAGTCCAGGGGGAACTTATAACTTTTGCAGGAAATGAATAATACATGAGTACCACTCACATGAGGACAAGTTCTCAGCTACTTGTTGACTATCATTATGCTCCTGAACTACCTCTACTGCTGCTTCTGCTACTGTTCCTGCTGCTGTTTCTGTTGCAATCTCTGTATGTAGGTTAGCTGAAGTTATACCAATAAAATTTGTTCCCAAAAGACCACAATTTTCTTTAGCCATGAGTTTAGCTAGACCTTGTCCTTTCACTAGCTTGGTGGGATTTACTTCTATGTCAAACTCAATAAGCTTGGCAATCCATTTAGCTCTCTTTCCATCAATGTCAGGCTGACTTAATACATCCTTTACAACAACTGAAGGGACATAGGCAAGGACCTTGGAATGTAGAATGTAAACCCTAAAGGATTTCAATGACTTGATGAGAGCATAAGCCTCCTTTTCAATGGGATCATATTTTAGTTTATCATCCCTCAATGTCTTGCTGAAAAAGGCAATAGGGTGATCAAGGCATTCATCATCTTTTTGTAATAGCACAACTGCCACTATGTCATAGGATGCAAAGGAGAAAATGCAGAAACCCTTGGTGTAGTCTGGACTAATTAGAGTGGGAGCTTCCATGATAGCCTTCATGATGATATCTGCATCTCCAAAGATCTTCATGCACATGATTCCCATTTCTTTGGCAGCCTTCACCCCTACCAGCAACACCTCATATTTTGCTATGTTGTTGGTAGTCTTGAAATCCAGCTTATAAGACAAATGTATAGTCTCCTTTGAAGGAGAAATCAAGACTATTACTGCACCTGCTGAGGCTTGAGTACTGGCCCCATCAAAAAACATGCTTCATATAGAGGTGGTTACCTCCTCGTATGGCTAATATGTGGGATTTGTGAGTTGTGTGGATGTTGGCTGGAAATCATCTATCTGCAGGATGAATGCCCCAAATTCTATGTATACTGCATATATGGGATGGTTTATAGAGTTCTTGGCATTGCTGATGATGTAGGTGAATTGTTTCTCCCTGTAGAGTCTCTTGGTCTCCCTTCCAAACATTGGAATTGTAGCATATGTAAGGTCCATATGAAGGGTACCACCCAGCCTTTTACTCCATGAGCGAGACAAAAGGAGGCCAAACTTAGGTGGGATATCAGCCACCACTATGTTCATCACTATACTTTTTGAAGGTAGCTGGGAGAGGTTTATGACAAGGTATTTGATGAGGCCTAGGAATTTGACCTTCCTGGAGTCAAATGAGAACAGATCATGGTAGGGTTTCATAATGTTGAGGCCCAACTCATCCATCATTGCTTTTGGCATTAGGTTATGGGAAGCTCCTGAGTCCAGCAAACAGTTATGAAGGATTTTATCATGGATATTCAAACATATGTAGAAAGGTGGGCAAGACTTATCCAACTCTTCAATCATAGGGCCTAGGATTGCTATGGGCTTATCATGTTGCAAGTTCACAAAGTCAGCATCTAAGGGAGTCCTTGGATGAAGGGATTTCAATATGGATGTCTTGATGGCCTCATTCTTCATCAGTTCTATCAAGAGAAAAGGGATTTTTAACTTCTGAATTTTTTACTCAAGATTGAAAGTATAGGACAATTTTTTATAAGTTCTTACCTCTTGTAGTGTGGCTTTGAGCAAAATAGGATCATGAGCTGATGGTTGTAATGGAATTTGTTGTTGTTTTGGAGGAACAGTCTTCTTTGTAGGGACAACAATATTCCTATCCCGAGGAGCAGGCTGCTTTGTAGGGGCAGGAGTCTTCTTCATAGGAGCAACAATTCTAGATCTCAAATTATAACCTTCTTGATCATATGCTTGATACAGATATTCTTCCAAGATATATTCATTCATGATGGCTTCCTCATAGTCTGCTTGTGTCAGGAAAGAAAGATCTACTTCATCCTCCATACAATTGATATTGTCTTCTGCCTCTCCTTCTTCTTGAGTGAACTCTGGTTCTTCTTCTAGCACATCATTTTGAAAAGAATCTCCGATTCTTTGATCCTTAGCTTGATTCCTATCCCTTCGAAGGATATGAGCTGGTTGGTTGTTTCTTATGTAAGGGAAAGATTAGGGGTTTTGTTAGCAAAATAATTTGGCCCTTTACCCCTCACAGGTATTTTCCCTTGGTATTTTAGTCTAGATATTTCAGCTGTTAGACTGTCCAACATTTTGGCCATTTTATCCATCTTGTTCTCTGATGAAGAAGCCCCTAGAGGATCTGAGGGTTGCTTCTTCCTGTCAATTTTTCCTTTAACCTTCTGAGATGCAACGATATTGGATTCAACTTGAAGGGAAACATCTTGCATGAGTGACGGAGAAGTTGATATTCTTTCTCTGTGAAGAAGATAGAATTTTGAATCAAAGGCATTAGCATATCTGATTTTGGCTGAAGTGTCAGTTGGCTTGATCTTAGTAGGGATCTTACTGAACATATTGTTAAATATTTTGGTGAAGTTAGAAACGGACTCGCCATTCTCCCTCTTCAGATTGCTAAATTCAGTGATATAGTAAAGGTGGTCTCTTCTCTCTCCCCAATGCTTAAAAAATATGTCATCTAGGGCTTCAATGCCTACTATTGATCCAGCATGGAACTCTTTGAACCATTTCCTAGCTTGACCATCTAGAATTTGCACAAAAACCCTAGTCCACACATCCTCTTATTGAATGTTTATATTTTTAGCATAACTGTAGAAGGCCTCTAGGTGTTCTTCAGCTATGAAATCTCCCTCCCCAGTAAAATTAGGCATGTATTTGAGATAAAATCCAGTAGGCATGGCAGCGAGAGGGTTAGGCAGAATTAGAGGGTCATATCTGGCCACAAGGATCCTTTCCATTTTGGTCAGAGGGACATTCATATTGGAAGTGGGTATGGAAAGGGCAGAAGAAGATATTGTTGGTGTGGGTGGTAGCTGAGAGAATATTCGAGGTGGATTTATCTTAGTGGATTCACCAGGGATTGGATCTACACAAGTAACCGTGCTTGAAGATTCCTTAACCCTAAATTTTTTTGATTCAATTATAAATTCCTGATAATTATATGTTTTAGCAGAAGGAGATTGAAATGGAGGTCTATTTGATATAACAACAGAAATACCTCTTGAAATACCTAATGTGGCTTCCCTTACAGCTCTGGAGGTCTATCTTAGTGAAGCCCTAGCTCTTCTTAGAATCTCTTCTGGATCTGAAACAGGTGTTACTGGTGGCCCTTTAGGGTTTTGTCTGGTACTTTGGTCTTCTTGAAGCCACCTTATTCCAATGGAGTCGCCAGATATATGATTACAACTAGAATAGTGTCCAAAATTTGTCTATCATCAAAGTAGGATCTATGTCATCTCCTAGGGAAGCTGAGCTTCAATCTCCTTTCCCCGACAACGACGCCAATTTGTTATCACTCTAGGAAACTCCTCTAGGTTGCAGCTCGAGGATGCCTGGTAACTTAAATGTTTTTAATGGTTTTTTTAAATGGATCAAGTCAGATGACTTGAAGGACTTCACACACTCAAGAAATGCATAAAACTCAATCAAATGATAAGGCTTCTAACCACCAATGTTCAGAGGGTTGATAATAGGGTGAATAAATGAAGAACTTACTATGCTGGCAGATTCATATATAAAGCAATCACATATGAATGACTAATCATAACAAGGAAAAATACTTGCAATTCAACTCATCAACACATAGATAGGATGACAGCTATCTAGCATTAGATAAAAAGAATAAACTTGAATCAGGCATTCAAGCACAAGTACAGAACATAAAAGAGATGGAACCTAAACATATAATGGAAAAAGAGCTTATATTAAATGATGAATAACATGAGAAGCTTGATAACAATAAGGGTCTAAAAGTCTCCGAAGTTGAACCTTTGCTTCAAATTAAGTCTTAGGATTTATAGCCTTTACAAAAATATTTAGATCCTGAAAAGTTGGATCTGATTTACTAAAAATAGATAGAATAAATGTTTTTTGCAAAATTAGGTCAAAAACCCTAATTTAAGTACTAGTCTATCTAACTCTAAAAATTGTTCACTCATTGAAATCTTTGATAACCGTAGTGATTACTGAAGTAGGGATTTAGCATGTTATCTGATAGATAAGCCACGGTTGGTAAAAAACAGGTAGGGTTTGTGATCCATTTCTCCTTGATTGCACCCTAAAAAATGGAACAGACCCCCTCCACTAGTGCTTTTCATCAATTTTCAATTCTATAATTCATCCCTGAGGTAGTTGTATCCACCAAAACTATTTTTGTGTGTCAAAATATCTTTCTGCAACCTTTTTTGCTTTTGGTGGTTAAGGAAGCAGAATCCTGGGTCTGTTAGCTGCCGAAAGCTATGCTTTCAGTGGCTAATGAACCGCTGCTGCGTCTGCTTAAGCCACCAAAAGATCTATTTTCTACAAATTTTATTAGCCTTTAAATCATCCTTTTACATCTTTTACCTCTGCCTTTCTATTAATTCTTCCATTTGCTTAGGGTTTGACTGAATAGTAGCATCATGAGCTGCCTCAGGATCCTGAAAGCTTGTTGCTAGCTCTGCTAGGGTTTCTAGTGCAAAGTGAGCTTGAGAGCTAGGGTTTGAGTTGGAGTTATTCATCTACAGCCTCAAAAGTTTGATAATCCTGTAAATCCTGGTGTTATCCTTCATAAACCTCAAATTCCTTTTTTGCAGCAAGAAATACCTCCCTTTCATTTCTAGCAAGGAATTACTCAACTGAGTGTTTTTCTTGGTTAATATTGCATTAGTTCTTTTTATCTCTCTCTCTAAAACTTCGAGTTCATATACTTGCCTTAACAGCTGGTTGACTCTTTGTGACCTAGGTTTGTTGGAGGAATCCTTTCCCACTGGTTCACCCTGGTCTTCTTTTGGTGTGGGTGATGGAAACTCCTCATATTCTGCTGCCACTTGCTCTGTTAGGTCAACTTCTTGCTCCTTTTCTTCTTATGAGTTTGAGTAGGGTAAGTTTAGTATATTTCCACTTTGTGTTGGGGCCTCCTTCTACTTTCCACTGAATTCCATATTTCTTTTAGCTTGGTTGGTTTTAGAAGTTGGAGAAGGTTGATCCACTGTCACTGGTGAGATAGCCCTCCTCTTCCTCTTTCCACTCCTGGAGGTGGCAGATTTCTTTGAAGGGGAGTTTCCTTTGTCTTCTAGATGTAAGCCTGTTTCAAACTCATTCCAGAATAAAAATATGGCCATGCTATGTTTCTCCTTTGTAGCAATTCTTGGACAATGAGTTGTATCAGGCCATGGTGAGATAATATTCCTACGATTCTAGTAGGCTAGGCCTTGACCTGGTGTGCCATCTTGGTTAGGCTCTTGTGGACATAGAAAGGTAGGTTTAAAGGGCTTCTGCCTGTAAAGTGATTCATCAATTGGAAGTGGTATATCATCATCCTGTTATACCTGCCTTCACAGGTTATCTAAACCAAGATTGATTTCAATAATTACTTCCACCTCTCCTATAGCCAAGTGGATGGAACACTTTTCTTCCATACTACATCTTTGTTTTTAGGTTTTAAGTATGATATGAATTCCAAATTTTTAGTAATGGTGGTCTTAAACCATTTCTCCCTAGTTCTTGGGAGTTCTGCCACTTCTTAAATTAGGGTTTCATCAACTTGGAACTCTTCTTTACCTATCAATGCCTTAGAGCCATCAAAAGAAAGAGCAAATGCTTCTGCAACTTGCTGGTGTGAACCCTGGATTTTCTCACAGAACCTGTAACAACCTATATCTTTGAAGAACTGGAAAACTTCTGGATGTGACTCAAGATAGCTGATTTCACCTAGCTCATGTTTGAGGGCAGGTCCTCCCCCTTTCTTCATCTCTGGGCTGTGCTTCTTAGTGCCTGCAAAAATTGAAATTCAAATTTTGTGACGGAGATTAGCTCACTGGTTTCAGGGATGGCCTTGAGAAGTAAGGATGCATGCATAGAATGTGGAGTGTACTGAGGATATGGTGGTGATTTTGAGGGTTTAAATACTCGATTGGTACTTGAGTAAGATGATGGTGGATTCTGGTGATAACCTCGAGATAGCCAACATAACAATCATTTTTAACTGGAACTTGATGCTTCGTGGAGGTTTAACTACAGTCGTGGGACAGGTGGATGGCAGGCTAGGGTTTTGATCTCTTATCAGTCAGTTCAAATCAATAACGACCTTTTAAGTACCAACTTATGATTTACTGCAGTCCTTGAGTCTTTTTGGCGATTAAGTTCTAGATCATGATATGCCCCATGGTGACAACGTTTGATTTTGATGGATAGCTAACCATTTTTCCATTTTTGGCCTTTTCGGTGGTTAAGGGAATCTAGGGTTTAATTCGCAAGCTGTCGAAAGCAGGGCCTTTCGGTGGCTAATGAACTGTTGGTCCGTTCTCCCAAGCCACCGAAAGCTTCCTTTCCAAAAACGTATTTAATTAGCTTTCGGTTGTCAATGTCTTCTTGGACCCACTTGCTAAGATACCGAAACTTGGGCCTTTCGGTGGCTAATGAACTGTTGGTAAGTTTTCCCAAGCCACCGAAAGCATCCTTTCCAATTTGAAAAAAAAAACAATGTCAACAGGATTTCGGTGGTTAATGCGGTTCTGAGTTGAAACTTGTTAGCTGCCAAAAGATGGGCTTTTCGGTGGCTAATGAAGTACGAAAAAGTTTTCCTGAGCCACCGAAAGCTAAAACTTTCAAATTTCTTGAAAAAAAGAACACCAGATATTCCAATTTTGTTAATCTTTAAAAAATATTTCATAATATACCCTGAAATTTTCACTACTACGAAAAATAAATTGTCTGAGTTTGACCTATTTAAAATTAACTTATTTAGGAGATAACACATATTAATATAATATAATATAATATAATTTTACAATAAATTTTAAATTTTAAAAAAATATATAAATATATATTTATTTTAATTATAAAATATTTAAATTAAAATATATGGGTTTTTTAGATAAATGCCTCCGTCGGTTTAAGGTTCATGATTGTCTCGCGTCTAGGGTTTGGTTTTTTCCCAATCCTCTGTGTATTCTCGGAGGATTGAAAAAAAATGGGCAACATTTCTGCTTTCCCGACACACATTTCAAAATTAAACTGGCAGCATAAACGCTGCTAGTTGATATAAATATTTATAATAACTATAAATTTAATGTTTAAATTGAACAAATTTAAACTAAAATTTTATAAAAAATTAATGATTTGTCTCGGGTCTAGGGTTGATTAATTGTCTCTATGGTTCATATAGGTTATGTTTACTTGGTGTCTTATGGATTTTTTTCAATCCTCCGTGTATTCTTGGAGGATTGAAAAACTTTGGGAAACATTTTTTCTTGCCGGGGACACATTACAAAATTAAACCGACAGCATAAATCCTATCGGTTGACAAAATATATATAAAACAAAAAAAAATTAAATTTTAAATAAATAACAAATTTAAATTACAATTTTATAAAAATTCGGCAGCATTTCTGCTTTCCAGCACACATTTCAAACATATTTAACAAAAAAAACTAACCTAAAAACATGTATAACAATGATTTTTTAAATTTTAACGTAAATTTTTTAATCTTTAAAAAAAATGTAAAATTTAATTTAAATTTGAAAAACCTAGTTTAGGATGTTACCTCTCTGCTCCGACTCCATCGTGGTGAAAGGTAGGTTGTGGTTGGGTTGCGCTATAGCTCGGTCGAGGTCCATGGGTTGTGCTAGCTCGGTCGAGGTACCTATGTGGATAAAATGCCAAAAAGAGGCCGCAGCTCCCCGCGACCTTTTTTATAATTTTTTTTGCATAGTGACATCGATCGAGGTATTAACACCTTGATCAAGGTTTTCTTAAACCCTCGATTGAGCTTCTACTAAACCATCGATTGAGGGTTTCGCAGAAGCTTGATCGAGGGTTTAAGAAAACCTTGATTGAGTGTTTATTAAACCCTCGATCAAGGTGTTGAGACCTCGATCGAGGGTTTAAAAATTGCTCAAGCAAGGTACGTTTTTGTGTTTTTTCTGAAAGCCCCTTGCCAAAAAGTGTAACCCAACTCCATGGATTCACCCTAACCCTATCTGGCAGATGAAATGCCTTGTTAAGATGAAACTATTATGTTGGTTTCTACTTCAACATTGCATTCCTACCTGGGATAACATGACTCATCGATTCTGGATTGGGCCCAGTCGATGCTCTGTGTGCAGGGAAAACTGTGAATCTATGGATCACATGTTTACATCGTGCCCATATATCTATTATATCTGGTGTCACATCTCACACACCGAGTGCACCAATTTATCTTGGCATGGTCTCCATCTGGTGGATGCTCTACATGATTGGTTCCAGCATGATGATACAATTGCGTTCCTGGATCTTCCAGTTATCATTGTTTGGTATGTTTGGTACTCTCGGAACATGATCATCTTCCAGGATTCTTATGTCCCTCTGGAAGTGAGTGCAAACAAATCTTTAGTTACTATTGACTTATTCTGACAGGTATATGTGAAAAATGATATGTGTATCATCAAAGATCTTCTTATTGACAAATCTACTTGTTGGGCATTTTTTGATGGTGCATCTACTGCTAACTCATCTAATGGGGGAGTTGGAGGTGTTATCTACAAAAACAACTCTCAAATCGACAAATTTGTAGTGGGATTGGGTCATGCCTCTAACAATAGAGTGGATCTCCTTTCCCTCAGGTATACTCTTCTTCTTTCTTATCACCTTGGTATCCGACATATTTAGATTTTGGGAGACTCTCCTTGTTATAAATTGGATGAATAGGAAAATCCATACCAACAACATTCATTTGGTCTCTATCATTGAGGACATATTTTGTATATCCGGGCTATTCAGTTGTATTACTTTCCAACGCATCTACAAAGAGAAGAATTATGAAGTCAATCAACTCTCAAAAATTGGTCTTCGACAAAGGGAAAATTCCTGGTTGCGTTGGGACTAAAATGATCAAAACATCCATGAGTATGATCTTTGTCCAATTTCTTTTTGAGAATATATGGGAGGATTTAATCCCCCATATAAGGTTGATCTATGGAATCTTTTTGTAATGAACAATACTCAGACATTTGGCTGATTACATAGTCACTTTTATTGGATCATATTATTCTCATAATATATATATTTACATAGTCTCATTTTACTTAATGTATAGTCAATGGGCAAGCAACTTTCAACTGTCATTACCGGATATGTAATGTTTATAAGACAAAGACTAGTTTCGGCTATAAAATAGCCCATGTATAATGTATTTTTCTATAATCTATAATGAGATATTTCTTTTTTTTTCTCTGAGAAAAAAAAAAAGAAATATATCATATCATAGAAAATTAAGATTATATCATATAATAAATATTGTTGGATTCTTATTTTTAAAATTAGAGTTATATGACTAAAATAAATTACTCCCTTGTTATATTTTACCCTTTTTCCCTCGAAGAAAACACTTATTGTTCAAAATATTTTTTTAATATAAATTTATGCATTTATTTTAAAAATTAAAATAATTGCAAATTATATTGATGTTAATGCAATGTGGAAACTTGTGACCACAAAGCATTTCCCATTGGATCACCATTAAAACCTCGAACACAGTTAGAAGTTGACATGCATATTGAGCAAACACTTTTTTGGTCTGATTCAACTATGACTCATGTGGGCACAAAGTAACTTGCCCTCTCATATTTTTACAAATTTCATTATTAAATGACCACATTGAATTAAATGTACATAGCCTATATACTATGTTTCTAAATTAAAAAATGTTAATAGAATTTAAACTAAAAAACCTAACGAAACAGTGTTAGGTAATCAATGTCCTTAATAATAATTTCATGAATACCCTAGTAACATATTTACTATTTAAGTTAAAAAGGTGGGTGCTTTTAAGTTAAATGGCTGGGTGCCCTCCTTTGATTACCGCATATAAAATATTTATAAGCACCTTACTTGGGTTAAGCTGCTAAATTTGTCACCGAAATTATGGACTGTGGGAATCTTTGATTTGATAGGCTCAACATTGAGGGATTTTCCTTCGATGGATACTAGCTTTCTGGATACAAGTATTATGTCAGTTACTAATATTCTAGTAAATAATGACATTTAGAATGGGTTTCCAAAGAAGATGGTTATCACTAAAGGTATTTTCTCAAACACCCAACTTCTAGACTGCATTGGCTCACCTTTTCACTGCAATAGATGTCATAGAGGGCATCTCATGCATGAATTCCCCCACCTCTTTGTCAGGAATTTTTGGAAGAATAAGAATGTTGGGGGGCCATTGACATTTTTTTTGTTTAGGGATCTATCTACTGATGAGGACATAAGCCAAGAGGACCCTATGGTTGTCGTTTCTATGAAGGGGAATTCTACCGTGTCTTGGCTAGTATCTGTGGTGAATATGGATTCAGATATTTTTTTAGAGAATTTGATCTTATCCAGGTCACTTTTAATGTCATTGACCGAACATTTTGCTTCTTATTTGGATGGCCTTCCTGACAAGGAACATCTAGTCCCATCTTCCCCATTGGCTATTTCTATGGGTAAGCAATTATTGTCTCATTTTGATTCTTTTTATCCTAAGATTAATGAGCTTTCTACATGTGACAATTTAGTCTCTCGTTCTATACCTAAGAAGGATTATCTTAGTTTTATGGATTCCTTTGGTTCTTCTATTTTTGGTTTTTTAAGGTTTTGGAGTATGACGATGTTTCTAAATATTAGGGGAAGGATTTTGTTCATTGAAGTTTGGGTTTTCTTCCCTTGTCGTTATCTGTGTCCTCCCCTCCTTCAACCAATCATTTTTTCTCATATCCTAGATCAATGTCTATTTTTCCTCTAGTGGATAGGGGTTTGGGGTCTTCTTTTAGTTATGTCACTCCTTCTAAGAAGATTAATTTGACTTGTCTATCAAGGGGAGGGACTACATGTTTTGGAACCAATATATCGAAGCTTAGGTTGTGACTATTGGTTATTCTTCTCCTTATATGGAATCTGGGAAGGGGGTTTCTTTGGATCTTTACAAGGAAACTAATGGTGTTCTACCATGAAACAACACTTCTTTGTCTGAGTGATAACACCAAATGTGTCAGTACACAAAGGACAATGTGGATCGAAGTAGCCTAAACATTATAGATGAAGTGAAGCCTTGATGCATACTTGTTTCTTCAGCCTTGCCAATATTTATACATGAGTTTGTCTTGCACTCGCGGGTCCTCTTGTGACAACTCACATGTCACTCGCGGGTCAGATTATATGCGACCCGTGAGTTATCCATAAAAAGTTACACTCGTGATTTGTGTGTGTAAACTTCACGAGTCAGTCGCGAGTTTCCTTATTTATACCCGCGAGTTACCTAAGACAAATTTAAAAATAAAAAGATGATTAGTTTCGGGGAAATTTGGTTCAAAATTCTAACTTCGCTAACTCCCCTAACCATCCTAGGCCTCGTAAACTCTCCTCACTAGCAAGTATAAATATAGGAGAGGGGTAGAGGATGGAGGAAGAAACTTTGGAGAGCAAGGTTATGCTGGAGTAATCTCAAGGAGGACTCAGTTCTTGGTTTGTCGAAGAAGGCTTGTCTTAGAGAGGGTTGTAATGTTACCTAAACCTTAATAATAAATAGTTTCTTTCTTTCATATATGTCTTAATGCATGCCTTTGTTGTTATGAATCATTATCTATGTTGCCATTTATTTCTAAATGCAATTGTAATATGTTCATGTTTCTTTATATAAAAATAAGAGATACTGTGTAGAAACACCAATCTTTGTTGCAGGTATTGAAGTGCACAAAGCTTTGGATCATTTGAAGAAGGGATTGAAATATAGGATCGACCATCTGAAAAAAGGTACATGTCCTACTAACCGTTATTCTCTTGTTTATGTTCCAAACCCTTGATATCTATAAGCCACACCCTAATATGCTGGTGATCCTAGGACCACAAGTCATAAGGTAGATATCCCTCACAACATAACTGGCGACTCCACTGGGGAGTCTAGTTTGTGTTGGGGCCTCTCCAATCAAGTTTTCTATCCAGTTTTTTCTTTGTTTGTTTCTGTCATGATTTGCAAGTACCTGATTTTTAGTCAGTCTTTCTAGATCTTAGGATTCCTGGTCTTTTAATTTTTATTTGTGAAAAAATTTAGAACCACTTGCGGGTTTCTTTAGTAACAATCACGAGTTCTCAGTTGAAGTTGTGCGTTTCCTTAGTAATAGTTGTGAGTGACTCATGGATTTCCCACTAGACAATCATGAGTTATTGTAGGATAGTGTCCAAGATCTAGGGTTTTTACCTTTTTTGAGCATTTTTTCCATTTGACTACTCTTTTGGGGTTTTTTCCTACGTTTGTACTGGTATGTTGTCAGGTGCATTTCACTGTAACTTGTCTTTACAAGATTTATGTTGAGTAGGTTAGGTTGAGTACATGTGCAAGATTTTGTTTAGGTCTTTCCCGTTGGATTTGTTGGTCAAAGTGTATGTGGTTCTCTGAGTTCTTGGCCTCTGTTAGTTCTCTAGTCCACTTTCCTATGTCTGATTTCTTTAGTAGTGGTCTAAAATTTTCACTTTTTCTAATCTTTTAATCTACTTGGTTTCCAAATTTAGTAGTTCATCCCAAGTAGGGTTTTAGCCCATCATTGTAGAGTTTTCCAAGCTGGTGATTGTGGGATTTGAATACTGTTTCTTTCATTTATAAATGTTCATATTTCCTGACTTGCTTAGCTGCATTAGTTTGCATTAGATTTTGGTTTTTGAAAAGAAAAATAAAACAAATCATTTGTAGTTGAATTGTTAGTCATAGATAGGCTCTTTGTACGCTTGTTTTTCAATTATTTTTAAAAAGAAAGAAGTCTTTTGTTTTTCAAATTTCTTAAACAAATTTCATTTGTTTCGAAGAAAGGAAAAAATAATTTGAATAGCATTTGTATTTGAAATTTATTTTTTACGTCATTTTTTCTTTAAGTTGAGTCATAACACCACGAGTTGCACTTCCACTACTTTAAGTAATACTAACCTTACAAAGAAAGTTATTAATTAAAACCCATTAGTAACATTTTCTTTCTAGGGTATACATCAACTAACTTAGACTAGGATCTTGAACTATGTGTTCTTTAACTATCTGAGATTGTTTAAAATGAGACTTAGTGGCTTATTGTTAGGTAAATCCAAGTTTGCAAAGGATCAACCAGAAAGATCCTATAACACAGGAGTTAAGCATGAGGTCATGTGAGGACTTAGTTGCAGAGATAAACCTCTAATACTTCATTTAAGAATATACCAAGATTGTTGTGTGTACGTGGGTTCATTCAGTACCACCTTAGGCTCCATGAGGTGTCGGTGCTGCTTGAATTTTAGGCTTAGCCACCCTTCCCATGCACACCATTCAGACCCGTGAATGTTCTATTGGAATATCGTTGTAAGCTTGGTAGCCTTAGTATCCAGACTTAGGATTCTTTCATAGGTGATGGTGGAAGTCTATTTCCACTATACCTAGGGAGGACTTGGGAGGAAACCCCAAATAGCAATTTGGGAGGATAGTTTGGTGATTCAACGCTTGTACCCAAAAAATTATCATGGGACCCTAGGTAACTGTTTTTCGATCGTCACTGGTTTGATCTGGGCCCTAATCATCCCAGACGCTGCTTTGGAAGGTATATATTTTACCTGCCTGTGTTTGTAATACTTAGGATTTTACAGGTGTGCTATGTGGTCTGCTTGTGATCTAGTTTGACCTTTAGGTGTGTTAATTAAGTCTAGTTATGGAGGATCAACCTCCTCATATGTCTAGAAGGTTGAAAAAACTTCCTCTGCTTTCAACAGTGGTTCATCCACCGCTGCCTCAGAGGCAGAGATTGGACACAAACGATTCATTTGAATCAACTGGTGTCAGCGAAGTCCCAGGAAATCCTGAAGTTAGATACACTTATATTGATCTTCCGTCAGTAGAGATCAAAGACTTGCAAGATGAAGAAGTTTGGAAGGAACTATAATACACCTCTTATTGACCTAAGAGATCCCATGTTGGTACAAGTTCGTCCTTTCCGTTCACCTGCAATTGGTGTTCCTTTGAGTTCTATTATTGTTGGGTAAATATATCACTACAAATATCCTTCATATAATGTCAACCCAGGGAGGTAAAATTTGAGGCACAAGCACTGTATATGCAGGATTATGGTCTATCCTAATATGATTTACTCTAAACTAATTTATTCTAATCTAGAGATTATTTGAAAATGCTTAATACTAATATTCCTAAACTAATAATCATCAAACTCGTTTAAATTCAAAATCCTAATACTAACTAAATACTCTCATATCTAATATCTACAAAACATTCAAATTCATGTTCTATCCTAATTGCAGAAATGAAAATACCTTTCAAACTATCTTTAAAATAATTCTAATACCAAGGCATAAACCAATGAGAACTATAACATACTTCAAAAACCAGATTAAATAAACATAAAACTACATATTGACACAGAAAGGAAAGTAAGTGACAGAAGTGAAATAGGACTGAGTGAGCAGAAAACTACATATTAACACAGAAAACAGAGTAAGTAACAGAAAGTGAACTTATGAAATTGATATATTATTTAATACCTCAAAGCTCTTATTAAATTAGTGAATTATCTTTTAAGAAATTTAATATTAGCATAGAGCTTGTTCATTCTAATCTTTAAAATGAGCTACTTCTATGATTGAAACTATTCTAAACTATTAATGTAGTCATTACGCAATAGAAAATTGCAGGTAAGAAGGAGCTGCATTGGAAAGTTGAAACTCTCGACGTTTCGATCCCTACTCTAGGATGATCATTAGGAGACCAATGAAGCCTAAGGTGAGGTAAATAAGATGTCCATCGAATATATATGTGTAATTAACTTTGTGATGTATACTTGAGAAGAAGTCGGTTCTAGGTTTTAATGAGAGGAATTGGTTTTAATTTATTTATCTTTTATAATTATTATAATTATTAATTTTATTTAAATTCAATTTAATTTTAATACAATTGTTTAATTTTTTTAATTATAATTAAAATGATTTAATTAATTTTTATTTAAATTTACATTTAGTTTTAATTTTATCTAAAATTAATTTTAATTTGAATATAATTATTTTAAAATTATAATTATAATTAGTTTTAATTTTATTTAAACTCAATTTTAAAATTTAATAAAATTGTTAAAAATTCTTGTATTAGGGTTGCTTAGGTTTTTTAGATGGAATAGTTTAATTTTTAAATTAATTTTAATTTTAATATAATTGTTTTATAGTTTATTTATTTACTTTTAATTATAATTATTTAATTAATTTTAATTTTAAATTTAATTTTCATTTTGAAATAGTTGTTAAGAATAATTGTATTAAGGTGGCTTAGGTTTTAAGTGGAATAGTTTAACTTGGGGTTTTTTATGTATATATAAGGGTGTAATGTTTACTTTTAACAATAATTGTAATAAAGTTTTAATGTAGCTTAATTAGGGCTTTGCTTTTCTACCTCACTATATATTTATGTTAAAGTATTAGGTATGTAGCATGAAAATGTTAGTAGAGCCACTTTGAGGTTTTTTAAAATTAATCTTTATTAGGGGATAATTTTAATTGAAAGGGGAGTTTCTAGGTTTTAATGGTGGAGTTATGCCTAATTAGACATGAAGTTTTGATAGAAGTCCAACGCAACTCCTTCTTACCTGCAATATTCTAAATTAACTTGCACTTTGGAACTATAACAAAATAAATATAATTTGCAGAGGAACCTATTATTAAAATCTAGAGCTATATTCTGAAATTAAATCTTGCAAAAAGACAAAACTGAATTAACTTACAGCTTAAACAATAATAAAAATGAATACAATATATTCTGTAATTTAGAAGAAAATACAACTAAGTTTATTTCATTGGAAACCCAATTCTACAGAAGCAATGTATGATTTTAAACTAGGATTTACAGTTACAACAAAATGAATCTAATAAAACCAAGAATTCAAAACAATGCTTTTAAATCAATCTACTGTAACGTCCAAGCTCGGTTCTACACTAACAATGCTGTGCACATTCGAATAACAATTAAACAGTAAGTAACAGATTCCAGTCATATACAAATATGATTTCTAAGGTTGTTTGACCAAATACAATTCTTATTTCTGATGAAAACATAAAACAATTAGTTAATCTATATGTCCTTTACAAAAAAGCTTGAAGTTACAGGGAAGGGCTTATGGTCTATATTGGTGGATCCTTGGCAATGGGACCACAAGTCCCTATGGGATTTACAGACTAAGAAATTTAAACTATAGGAATATAAAAGAAAAACATTAACAACAAGAACTGAATTAGATTATCATCTACAAAATCATCTGTGCATCATAAAAACATCATAACCTTTGTCAAATCCAGAAAAAAACAACACTTAACCAACGCAATCATTCTCTTAACTGTTCATTGTATTTCTGCATACATATTCCTTATTTTTACATTTTTTATCCATGGATTTTTATAGCTAGGAACTGGGATAACCAACTCTGAATTCTTAGTAACAGACTCTATCATCTATTAATAATACAACTGTTTTCATAATGGCTCGAAAGATGCTTTGATTTTTTCATCTAATAGCAGATCTTCATCTCTATGGCACGTAGTGCCTAGAGATGAAGATTGCATTGATTATACATGATTCAACAACGAGAATTGAGCTGGGTGGAATTTGTTTGAATGAGTTGGCCACGTATGGAGAATCTTCATAATATCTAACCTACTGCAGAAATATAATTAGTCACAAATCCTTCAAGAATTATATTTAAGCATTAAATCAAAGGAAATCAAAGGATTTTGATGAATTATCATACCTTAGTATACTTGCTGGGTATTTGGGTAGATATGTGAAAATATAGAGGATTTTATGGGGTCAAAGGATCAAATGAAGAGATAAAAAATGTATTTGGAGGATGCAAAAAGATGTAATTTGGCGAGGCAAAACACTCCCACACCTGTGTATTTGCATGTCCTCATACAAACATGCCTTTTCAAAATTTCAAAATTTTTTCAAAACTGATTTCCAATTTTTCTGACAAAATGTATAATGTATTGTCAATGATATTCAATTATTGCTGTTGTTGTCAGAGAAACCATAGTATCGAAATGACCAAGTCAACGTTTCGGATCCATATCAGGATTCATCATCAGGACAATGTCGAATGTGGAGAGAGCGAGAACCAATGATAAATACTGGAATTGGGTAGAAGAAAAAGCGTCTAATTTCGGCTTAGGAAGCTAGGGTTTGCTAGGTTAAAAATCTTATTAATTTTAATTTATTTTCAGAATAAGCAGAAGAAATATTATTTAATTATATTTCACAATTTGTTTAGCTTATTAAATTTTTTACAAATGCAATATTAGGACTTTATTTAAAGTTTTTTACAAATGCTATATTGAGACTTTATTATTTAAATTTTTTTACACCTAAGGAAAAACTAAGTTTTCTACTTAGTTTTTCCTTAGGTGTAAATTTTTTTTAAATAATAAAGTCTCAATATAACATTTGTAAAAAACTTTAAATAAAGTCCTCCTATTGCATTTGTAAAATTTTTAATAAGCTAAACAAATTGTGAAATATAATTAAATAATATTTCTTCCGCTTATTCTGAAAATGAATTAAAATGAATAAGATTTTTAACCTAGCAAACCCTAGCTTCCTAAGCCGACATTAGAATTTTTTTCTTCTACCCAGTTCCAGTATTTATCATTGGTTCTCACTCTCTCCACATTCGACATTGTCCTGATGATGAATCCTCATATGGATCCAAAACGTCGACTTGGTCATTTCGATACTATGGTTTCTCCGACAACAACAACAATAACTTACCACCAAAAAAATCTGGCAACGAATATTCATTTATTTACTAGCATGTTCTCTAGAAACTCTTCCTCTCCCACGCCTGTGTATTTGCATGTCCTCATGCAAACATGGCTGTTCAAGTTTTCAATTTTTTTCAATACCACTGACAGGGATTATGCTGCATTGACCACAATGTTCAGTTCTCTCCCTGCTAGATTTAATCAGGCCTTCAATTTCTTCTTTAACATATTGATGTGAGATAAATTCTTAGAGGCTTCAACTCTCCAATTCCTCACTAATTTATGGAGGCGTTTTATGTTCATAACTGCTTTGTCACATTTTCCCCTCAACTTCTCATTGTTATGCAGGAGCTTAAGACTATAATTTCTCCATTGTTCATTATATTTCTCAGATTCTGCACTCAATAGGTCTTTCTCTTGTTGGGTCAGTCATATGATTTGAGTACTGCTTTAAGCTTCTTAATCTTCTTATTTTTCTTTTGCAGCTAGGCAATGACTGAAGGTATAGCTGAGGTGGCGGAAACTTCAGGTATATGTTCACCACATGGTTCTTGTGTAGGTGAATTATCATCAGGAGACCCATAATCAAACTGTTGAAGGTTAAATAGTTCAGGCTTATATTCCACATGGCCATATTTTGAAATAAGAGGGTTTTCATGCAAATAAGGGTCTACATGCTTAGAACCAAATCAAGAAGAATAAAGTCGGAAGGTTCGTTATATGAAAAGTCAAATTTTTGAGGAGACGACGTAGGAAGTGGACTTGGAGTATTCTTTTTCTTTCTCTTCTCAGGGAGATCTGGCTCTGACTCAGGGGATTCTTCCATATCAATCAAAATAGATGGCTGCAAATTGAGGGTTGAATTAGAGGGTTTAACAAGATGTTTTGTCATACTTCTAGTGGTTTGCCATGGCATTGTGGATTCTTCGACATTAGGGATTTTCGGTTGAGGTCGTTGCCTTTTGTATTTTCATAATACAGAGGAGAAAATTTCAATTAGGCCCGTAGTTTTGGCTTTGGTTCAGGAATGGATTCTAATTCAAACCTTCAGGTTGAGGAGAGACTTGGATGTGTGGAGAATGAGGACTTGCGGATGAAGGGAGACCCCAAACTTTGTCCAAAAAATTAGCCTAGGTATCCTTATGAATATGCAATTCATCTTCAATAATGATTTTAATTAAACCATGATGGTAGAGGTTGTTGTAAGGATTTGCATAGTGCTTTTGAACCCGTCTTGACATCTTATCTAAAATTTTACGTAGAAAGCACGAGAAATTTTTTTCCAATTCGGCTTCAAAATGAAAAAGCAGGCAGACATGGTAATTTAGAGTGGTAACATACCTTCTTTCGCAAGTCAAATACTTCTGTAGTACATAGAGCACATTGTGCCATTCATCCTGCATCCAGTCTCGAGGAAAACCCTTCTTCCAGTTTGCATACTGATGCTCCTCTTTTAAAAACCCGATACAGATTGCACCCTCTATAAGTTTATTTTTAAACCAACGCTCCCCATGGCAAGCCATACTAGTGGCACGAGCAACTGTTTTCTCAGAAACTGCCATGATAAAATCGCCAATGTGCACAACTTTCCCATCAAACCCCTGGGTGAATTTTAGTGTAATTTCATCATCATACCCCTGAAATTTTTGGGAAAATTGATACCAGATACCTTCAAATATTTTCTTGCATGCATTGAATTTGGGAAAACCTTCTAACATAGAGATAGAACTCAGCTCATGGCGTTCATCTCCCTTCCGCCCCATAATGTGTTCTGGATTACACCCTGGATAGAAAACAGAGGATGAAACAAAAGATAGGAAAATGATGAATTTTATTGGATAGGCGTATAATAAGTCTCAACAGAACTTCCCGAGACTTGTAAGGGTTTCGATGTAATGATAATCATAAGCTTCGTACTTAACGATCATTCAAATGCATGGCGCATATGGATATTTTAAACTGTCAATGCAATGATGAATTGTTGTGTATGAAAACATAAAGGGATTAATCAAGGGTTGCATGGATAGAATAAACGTAATCATATGTTTTTAAGGTGACAAGATCTTCATCTCTAGGCACTATGTGCCATAGAGATGAAGATCTATTAATAAGGTATAAAGATGGTTTTCAAATGATGACAGAAAGAGGTAGGGTAAAAAGGATTTATATTTGAAAAGGCAAAAGTATGAGGACAACCAAAGGAAGAGTATGGTCTAAATCATATGGGGGCATAGGCTTAGCAAGTATGTAAGTATAATCCATGCTAAAATTTCCATAAATTTAATGCAATAAACATATTTCAAAGAAAGGACCGTTACCTTAGATCAATGTTACCTTACAGGACCAAGTTCTTTAGAAGTACTTTGGATGTCAGGAGTTTCTGTTGCATGTTGTCATTTCTGTGACAGAATGGAATTTCTGTGCTAAGTTGTTCTTGCTTTCCCCCCAAGGATTGTTCTATTACAAAACAGAGAATTTTTCTTCTGATAGGCTGTCCAATGTGCTGAATGTTATTGAATTTTGATAGAAAATAGAGGAATAGACTGCTCTGTACCCAAAATGAAAGCTGCAACTACTGAAAACTATGCAAGGTATTCATCCATGTCCTTGTGCAAATATACCTATGTGAATAAATTTGTTGATGTTGAATATAGATATAAATCATTAGATTACCAACCAATGAGGATAGTTGTTAACCAATGCGAGATATTCCACCCTTAATGTTAATGGAAATCAAGGCACTTAGTACACCCTGACAGTCATGAATAGATTTGTTGGAGTCGAATGAAATGTAGAATTCATTTGCAAAAAAAAATTATTGAATTTCCTTAACTAATGACAAGGATTCCTTCCATTGAGGCACGCAGGCTCCAGGGTACCTAAAAATATCTCAAGTTTTAGACCCAGAAAATGTTTTGAATTCGATGGGTTGAAACTTGCTAGACGGAGAGCCTTAATAAATATCCCATCATCTAGCTGAGCACAGAACAAAAGATATTTTTGCAAAAACTAAGAATCACCAAAAAACTTTATTATGGAGCCTAGCCATCCAGTCACGTGGTTTCTAACTAGACCCTTGCTAGACTGGGCCAGACAACTAGTTTTCACAATAAAGCTTATTTTTCTCTTTACTTTTTTATCTTTGTTTTATTTATTTTTATTCCCTAAACTACCCTATGCTACTGGAGATGGAAATATTCTTCCAAGTGTATGAGCAATTCTAGTGTAGCCACTTACGAATCAGGATTTCTAAAACATTCTTGTTCACATAAAGTATATGAACAAATACCCTGATATGAGGAACCAACTTCTCATATGATCTGAATTTCAAAAATTGTTGAAAAGTAAAAGGCTGGAACTGAGAAATTGTCCATATCTTAATAGATTCTTGATTTTCTTCGATTCTTCTTTTAGTATCCTTTATTTCTAAACCAAGTTGATATTCTTCCTCTAGTACCAGGCAGGAAAAAAATTATGTATGTTCAATTTCTAGTTGTTCTTCTTCTTCAGCTACTTTCCATGATTCTTGAGCTCCCCCATCAAATGAGGAAGGATAAATGTATAGATCAAGATCTTCATGCTGAGGATACTTATGGATTTGCTTCCCATTTTGGAAGATATATTCTTCTTCAGTTATTGAACTGATACTGCAACAAGGATTAAAGAAATCCTTTGTAGCAATAAGCCTTTCTTTACTCAACAAATTTTCGAACATCCATAAACTCGTATTGGTTCAAATATCCTGCTTCATAGGGGAGTTAGTAGCATGGATCTTACAACACCCAAATGTTTCAAATTTTAAAACTAAATTAAACTATTTGTAGGAAAATTATTCATGCAGAAAATCAAATGCATTCATTTCAGAAATGTAAAAGAAAAGAAACTAAGTTGAAACAAAGTGTTGTGGGTGCAAACTAGCCTAATATTTTAATTAATCGAATATGCAATCGAAAACTAAAAGCAATCCAACTCTACACGATGAAACCATAAACTGAAAAACATTCATACTTGAAATAAATCTTACTTTTATTGAAGAAAAATCACTCTTGCATACTATTGAAAGAAGAAACACACTTTCCTCAAAAATAACTATAGGAAAGGGAACTACATATGCCTGGAATTAAATTATGTGAGAGTAAATTATCTATATTTGCAGAAAGGGAAACATGCCCTAAGTAAATAAAACTTTGCATAAGAACAAATTTATGGAAGAAAAAGACCAAGGATTTGGGGCACCCCACTATAGTGGATATGCAGGTTCTTACCTCTTGTCTTACCGTGCTCCCCTCCCCCTTGTTGTGTAATGTAAAAGCATCCTATCTACCTAGACTCTAACCCCTTTAGCACCTCCCTGGAAATGACACCAAAATGTTGGGTAAATATATCACTACAAATATCCTTCATAAAATGTCAACCCAAGGAGGTAAACTTTGAGGCACAAGCACTGTATATGCATGATTAGGGTCTATCCTAATCTGATTTACTCTAAACTGATTTGTTCTAATCTAGAGATTATTTGAAAATGCTTAATACTAAGATTCCTAATCTAATAATCATCAAACTCATTTAAATTCAAAATCCTAATACTAACTAAATACTCTCACATCTAAGATCTACAAAGCATTCAAATTCATGTTCTATCCTAATTGCATAAATGAAAATACCTTTCAAACTATCTTTAAAATAATTATAATACCAAAGCATAAACCAATGAGAACTATAACATAATTCAAAAACTAGATTAAATAAACATAAAACTACATATTGACATAGAAAGCAAAGTAAGTGATAGAAAGTGAACTAGGATTGAATGAGCAGAAAACTACATATTAACACAGAAAACAGAGTAAGTAACAGAAAGTGAACTTATAAAATTGATATATCATTTAATACCTCAAAGCTCTTATTAAATTAGTGAATTGTCTTTTAAGAAGTTTAATATTAGCATAGATCTTACTTGTTCATTCTAATCTTTAAAATGAGCTACTTCTATGATTGAAACTATTCTAAATTAGCTTTCACTTTGGAACTATAACAAAATAAATATACTTTGCAGAGGAACTTATTATTAAAATCTAGAGCTATATTCTGAAATTAAATCTTGCAAAAAGACAAAACTGAATTAACTTACAGCTTAAACAATAATAAAAATGAATGCAATATATTCTGTAATTTAGAAGAAAATGCAACTAAGTTTATTTCATTGGAAACCCAATTCTACAGAAGCAATGTATGACTTTAAACTAGGATTTATAGTTACAGCAAAATGAATCAAATAAAACTAAGAATTCAAAACAATGCTTTTAAATCAATCTACTCTAACATCTGAGCTCGGTTCTAGACTCACAATGATGTGCACATTATTCGAATAAAAATTAAGCAGTAAGTAACAGATTCCAATCATATACAAATCTGATTTCTAATGTTGTTTGACCAAATAAAATTCTTATTTCTAATGAAAACATAAAACAATTAGTTAATCTATCTATCCTTTACAAAAAAAACTTGAAGTTATAAGGGAAGGGCTTATGGTCTATGTTGGTGGATCCTTTCCAACGGTACCCCAAGTCCCTATGGGATTTATAGACTAAGAAATTTAAACTACAGGAATATAAAAGAAAAACGTTAACAATAGGAAATGAATCAGATTATGATCTACAAAATCATCTATGCATCATAAAAACATCATAACCTCTGTCAAATTTAGAAAAACCAGCACTTAGGCAACGCAATCCTTCTCTTAACTGTTCATTGTATTTATGCATACATATTCCTTGTTTTTACATTTTCGATCCATGGCTTTTTATAGCTCTGAACTGGGATAACCAACTCCAAGTTCTTAGTAACAGACTCTATCATCTATTCATAATACAACTATTTTCATAATGGCTTGAAAGATGGTTTGATTTCGTCATATAATTGCAGATCTTTATCTCTATGGCACTCAGCTCTTTGAGATGAAGATTACATTGACTATACATGAGTCATCAACGAGAATTCATCAACATGAATTGAAACCTGAAAACATAAAGATGATCTCCCGATAGCAATAGTCTCTCTCTTGTCCCAACAACTTCTCCTCTTGCTCATGCGCCCCAATGAGTGAGTGTGTGTGTGATAAATAGAGAGACTCACTCTCTATTTAGATTCTTCCATTCACTTGGAACCCACTCCAACATGTCGGCCTCACTTAACAATTACTTACTAGAGCCAACATCTCTAGGAGTGTCTAATAACCCTAGTGCCCCAAAACTTGTGGGGACTTTGCCTCCTCCGACCAACAAGGAGTTTTATCCTTAACACAATGGTGGGAACTATTGCCCTGACTTACAATGACTCACCTAGGGTTGACTTCTCTAGGATATTCTAATAACCCAAGGGCCCCACAACTATGGGGACTTTAACCCTTGACCAATAGGAGGGTTACCCACAATGGCTAGACATGACTTTCTCATTATAGAAACTTCCTGGGATAAACATCGGGGTATGACATGACTCAATTACATTACAATACATCCCAAAATAAACATCGGGTTACAATAGATAAGAAATACAAGTGAATACATTCCGAAGTTAAAATTACATTAACACTCCCTCTTAACTAGGAAGGTATTCTCTCGACACAATTTTCATCACTGGTCTTCTTCTTTGGGTCTTCTCGTCATCTGCATCTTCAAGTCATATTTTTCTTGAAGTCTTCTTTGTCTTCAAGTCATCTTCATCTCTGGATCTGGATCATCACTCGATCTGGATCATCATCACTGGATCTGGATCATCACTCGATCTGGATCACCTATAGCATCATTCCTGGATCTAGATCATCCCTCAATATTGATCATCTCTGGAGAATCATCTCTGGATCTAGATCTTCCCTCGATTTGGATCATCAATATTGAATCTTCACGAGTGATATCTCATGATTCTTCTCATCATAGGAAGTTCTACAGAGCCAACCCTTTTTCATGTTGGATGTAGGCCTAGCCACCATGTAGGTCTTCTCCCAGCACTTACATCTGATCATGTAGGAACTAGTCTATAATCATATCAGAAAGGCATGCCCAACACTCACATCTGACCATGTGGGAACCAATCCCACAACCTTGTCAGAAAGGCCCAACACTCACATTTGACACATGAGAGGAACCAATCCAATATGCATGTTAAAAAAGGATCAACACTTATATTTGACACATGCGAGGAACCAATCCAACATACATGTTCAAAAAGGATCTGCACTTACATTCGACATATGCGAGGAACCAATCCAACATGCATGTTTGAAAAGGATCTGCACTTACATTTGACACATGCGAGGAACCAATCCAACATGCATGTTCAGAAGGGCATGTACTCACATCTGATCAAGTAGGAACCAATCCTATAGTCATATCAGAATGGCCCCCAGTCCCAGACTGAGCTACCTGGTAACTAACCAGGTGTCTCCATTCCCAGAATGGCAGTTTCCCTTACATCTGTCCTACTTTGATAGAATGGCCAGCACTCACATCTAACATGGGAGGAACTTAATCCTTTAACCATGATAGAATGGCTCAGGCCTTACATCTGATCTACTCATCAGAATGGCTCTCTTAGTCCCATACTAAGTGTTCCTGGTAACTGACCAGGTACCTCCATTGCAAGAATGGAATTCAACACTCATATCTGACATGGAAGGAACCAATCCTCTCACCATGATGGAATGGCTTAGCCCTTACATCTAACCATGGAAGGAACCAATCCTTTGACCATGTCAAAATGGCTATGGATCTCAGCACTCATATCTGACATGGAAGGAACCAATCCTCTCACCATGACAGGATGGCTCAGCCCTTACATCTGACCATGGAAGGAACCAATCCTCTCACCATGTCATATTGTCTATGGGAATCATCACTTTCCCTTGGAGGAAATCTCGATCTAGAGAACACCAAGCTTCTCCCTGAAGTACTCAAACTTCACCCTAGCCAATGGCTTCGTCAACACATCAGCTATCTATTCCTCCGTCGCAACATACTGGAGCTTCACTACTCCTCTCTACACCATATCCCTGATATAGTGATACTTGATCTCGATATGCTTAGACTTGTCATGGAACATTGGATTCTATGACAACTTCACGCAACTCTGGTTGTCACAATGTATACAAGTAGAATCCATCTGGAGATCAAATAAATCAGACAGCAGATTCCACAACCATACTACCTCACAACTAGTGGAACAAGCTGCGACATACTCTGTTTTAGCTGTACTCAGTGCCACACAGGATTGCTTCATGCTAAGCCAAGAGATCACACCTGATCCCATACTGAAGAAACACCCTGAAGTGCAGTGCCTGCCCAATCTTAATCAACATAACCTTCCAGGTTAATCTTTTGATTCGCCTCATACTTGAGCCCATAATCAATTGTACCCTTTGCAACCATCAAGCGAACATGTCTCATTGTGTTCACAACAAAGAAAGTATCTGGTATCGTATTTGTCAGGTACATCAAGGACCCAATCATTTGATGATACATCATAGCATCAATCGAAGCATCACTCAATAACTTCATGTTCGATGCCATAGGTGTGGTCATGGCCTTATAGTCCATCATCTTGAACCTCTTCAGGATCTCTATTGCATACCTCCCTTGTCCACACCTCCATGCCTAGAAAATAGTGCATTGACACATAACAGGAGCATCACTGGTCTTCCGCCTTCAACCTTGAAGCAAAGGTTGGAATCCACTTTACTCTCAGTAAATCCTAGAGTCATCAGTAATTTGTCCATCCTATCGTACCATGTCGAACCTTAGGATCTTCTGTAGTCACTCCCTTTGAAGAATCATACTTCCTCTGTCTTCCATAATCTAAGCACTGAAACATTATGTACCGAAGTGACAAGTAGCTTCCTCTGCTACTAATATTCTATGTATCCATCTAGGATCACTGGATACCAAGATCCTCTATCTTGAACCTTTTCAAAAGTTCTACTTGCACCCATCTGTGAGCTTGTCAACCTTGTAACAAGGGTTCAAATCTTCATCAAGCTCCTCATGTATGTGTTATCCCATGGATGTCTTCTAAGCTCATACAAGGTCTTCTTTCATTTGCACACATGATTATGCTCGTCATGTGTCTGGCTGCAAATGTCTCTTCGAATCTTTCCTTGTATCCCATGATGTTTCCATCTACTGCATGATGGAACTACAGACTTCCATTCATGTATTGATACTTCATCCTTGACATCATTCTTCTTGAACTGGTCTTCCCTTTCTTTTTGGAAGGTTCTGCATCAATGATGTCTCTGCATTCGTCATATTATTTTACATCTTGAACTATCATCACTTGTTCTTCGAAACAAGTCTCATCCTTCTTTGCTTGTAGGTGATTATGTATGCAATCTTTCCTACAAGTCAAATGCATTTGTATGGTTAGAAACTTTTCATAAGGAATATTCATACTGGCAAGTTCTTATGCATAAATATATGATCATGCAACTACTTTAGCCAATAGAACATTCATCCATATCTCATTGAAACTTTTCTATATTCCTTCCATCTCTACTAGGACAACATTGAGATTGTGCACTAATCCAATATGTCAGCAAATAGGTTTCATTCTAGATAAGTAGCGATGGAAAGTTGTATAGCACCATGAGATACTTACCCATCACATGCATATTGGTAGTATACTATCATTAATGCAAACATTCTATCATTCATAATGCATTAACTGAATATAAACAAATTCAAAACAATGAAATGACAATTGAATACTTATCTTTCTTTGTTTTGAAGGTAGACTCCTTCTTGAGCCTTTAACTTCATCTTCTTCTTCATTCATAATAGCATCATTTCTTATCCAAATACTAAGGTGGATAAGAGGTTCTTCAAGATTTGAGTTCTTCGTATTCCTCATCGTTTGAGGGATCTTCTTTCGATGGTGAGAGCTTGATCTTCGATTTCTCCCATCTTCTCTTCTCTTCTTATGAGTCGACCTTCTTCTTCTTCCCAGAGTCTACTGAAAGTAATTAATTCCTTCTAGCACACATTCCTCAAATGAATGAATGAATCCCATGATCCTGGGAAGCCATTCAAGATGGCTATCACCACTTCTACATTCTTCACTTCTTCTTTTACTGCTTCAAGTTGTTCTCTGATTTGAGAGACCCTTATGACTGTATAGTCTCTGCATTCTGGATCTTCACATTCTTCAACTTGTTTCTTAAGGTCATATTTTGATTTATGTTTTTCCCTTAAAATAGCTTGGTCAAGGAATCAAACATATTTGATGTCTTTAGGGAAGACACTTGTGGTACAAGTTGATCCATGATTGAATCAACAATGATCTTCTTGTCCTTGACCAAGTTCTTCTTGTGTAAGTCTTCTAGCCTCATCTCCCTCTGGAACTGGAACCTATCTACTCATGTAGGTGTCCAATTCATTTTCTTAAGAGAGATCATATAATTCCATGCTTGAAATTTGTCAACTTCACCAATCTTATCATTAAGATGATGTGATAGATCACTTTGAAATGAGAACCTCAAATGAAAATGACAAAAGTTTAGATCTTACCGATTTGAGCTGTCTGTCCTGGTTCCGGAGCCGGTTGATCTAGGGTTTGTCAGAGAAACCATAATTATCAAAACTTGGAATCTTTTAGATATTATTGGATAAAAATATATATCTCTTCGAATGGAGTTGTCTAATGTACTCCTTTTCTAAAAATAGTGGAGGGAAGCTCTTGGAACAGGAAGCCCTAGTTTTCCAATTTCTCCTGCAAAAATGTTGGTTACTGTTTCTGTGGTATCTCTGAAATTAATGCTCCTCTATCTATGAAAATTCACACTGAGGTATCCTCGCATATTCCTAATCCAAAACCATAGTTTTAATCAGAAGTGGTTTCACCAATTGGGACTTATTATCATTTTCCCAAGGTGACCTGTTACAAGACTGTTCAGAATAGAGAAGTTGTATGGACTTCCACATGTCCCTGTTTCATATTCTGGGTCTGAAATTTGGAGCATAGAAATTATAGTCCATTCCCTTTGTGGAACATCTTCAGGAATTTCATTTGGACCTTTGTATCCCAATATATAGAAATTCTCCCTAGGTGTCCTGTTTAGGGATGAATTTTGGAAGAGGCTGGAATCCTAACTTGGAGGGATCATATATCCCAGAATATAGAATATATGAGGTTGATTTTTGAACACAATGTACATCAGGATTTTATCTTCAACCTATACAATTTTTATCTCCTGATCCTTTTCCAATATCTGGATATAGTGAATGTACCAAAACTTAGCAGTTTTAGTATTTAGGGTTTTTCTAGCTCGAGATCAAACTAGGGTTTGAATTTCCCGGAGTTTCACCCAACCAAAAATCTTGATCCAAGTCTCCAAACTTCGATTTTGATGAGGAGAAAAATCCTATACTGGGCTCACTCAAAAATTCCTCTTCTGCAAGAAGCCCTAATTTTCTGCACCAAAACTGAAAATGCTCGGAATCGAATTTTGCTTCGACAGAAAGATGCACCCTTCAATGGAGAGTCAACCTAGCATACTTTTGCTGATGGATTGTGGAGAGAGACCCAAAAAATAAGAATCCCTAGATTCTACAGCTGCACAATGTATTCTTCTCAGGTTATCTCTGATACCATGTTAGATTTTTTATCATTCAAGCTAGCATAATGATCTTAGGATCTTTAACTAAGAGAATAACATGCACAGCAATAAAACACAAGCATAACAGAAGAGAGAAGAGACACAAAAGAATTTTCCTCGGGGAAACCATAAAGGATAAAACCCCACAACTTCCTCAGAGATAGAATCAACACCAAAATTAAAACCTGAAAACATAAAGATGATCTCCCGATAGTAGTAGTCTCTCTCTTGTCCCAACAACTTCTCCTCTCGCTCATGCGCCCCAATGAGTGAGTGTGTGTGTGAGAAATAGAGAGACTCACTCTCTATTTATATTATTCCATTCACTTGGAACCCACTCCAACATTTCAGCCTCACTTAACAATTACTTACTAGAGTCGACATCTCTAGGAGTGTCTAATAACCCTAGTGCCCCAGAACTTGTGGGGACTTTGACTCCTCTGACCAACAAGGAGGTTTATCTTTAACACAATGGTGGGGACTATTGCCCTGAATTACAATGACTCACCTAGGGTCAAATTCTCTAGGATAGTCTAATAACCCAAGGGCCCCACAACTGTGGGGACTTTAACCCTTGACCAATAGGAGGGTTACCCACAATGACTAGACATGACTTTCTCATTATAGAAACTTCCCGAAATAAACATCAGGGTATGACATGACTCAATTACTTTACAATACATCCTAGAATAAACATCGGGTTACGATAGATAATAAATACAAGTGAATACATTCCAAAGTTACAATTACATTAACACCTGTAAACAGATCAAACATGCAAACACATCAAATCTACCAGAACATCATCTACTTATCCATGTTAGTGACTAAGGAATATAACAACATATACATATGAAATCAAAACAATAGTAATGTGGGATGGAAATCAGCTTTGCATTAAAGATAAATAGAGAAGCTTACAACCATTGCCTTAGTGTTGAAAGACATCTCCATGAAATCAACATCTCATCTCCATAAGCTCCAACTCTACTCTCTATGTTCTCCAATGGCTTGGACTAGGTAGTCAATCCAACAACATAACAATACCTCTATAGTTATCACCCTCAAATATGGACATGAGATTGTATTTATAAGGCTCAATGGATAGGGATAGTTGAGAGATTTGTGGGTGAGGTGGCCTCTAAGATCCTATGATGGGGGATCTCAAGCTCAACTGACCCACTATGATAGGGATAAGGGAGGACACGAGGCTCATGATCTAGAAGCCTTGAGAAACTTCTCTTTTTCCCATTTTACCCAGTGTATGGCTTTTCTTCTCTTATGACAGAGCGGTTTAGGTAAGAAACGCTTATGGAACAAATGCCACAGGAGGTGGCACTACTTATGGAACACAGGGTATAGGAGGTGCGGGCAAGGTACCAATCATGGGACTCAATGATTCCCAAGGTACCCTAGTACAATCTACTGAGTGTGAATAGATGTCCTAATGTCGAAAACCCAGTTGTCTCAATGATGTAAACCTATGTCGAGAGCGAGAGAATATTTCATTAAGACATACAGATCTCAAGGTACTAAGTTTTCGTTTCTAATACTATTTCTCAGATAATGAGCTGATGTCGATGGGAACAGTCTCGTCGAAGGAGGGCCATTATGAGTCCCACATCGATAACACGAAACTCAGAACATAGTTTTGGAATGATGTGAATGTAGTAACCACAAGACTGACTCAAAAGTATTGACACAGAGACTGTTTTGATTGCAGAGGTAAAATTCTCCAACTTCCCTTTGAACATCGGACAACATGACACAAGACTTGGCAGCATGAATGAACCAGACAAACACACAATGCAACTGTGGAAAATGCATTCTTTTGAAACACTCAAAGGAGTGACATGACTCATGAAAGTGGATTGTCACGGAGATCAGCTGAATACCAAATTGAATGACATGATATGCACACAAGTGCCATGTTCAAAGGTAACGACAAATTACTACCATTTATTTACAAAATGATTCCCTTCCCATTTCGCTCATCATGATCGATGAGTGCCTCTTTTCGGTTTTATGAGTTCAAAGAGGGTAACAAACACTTGGTGTAGCTCATCCAAAGACAAGTCCAAACTCATATGTTTTATGAACCTGAGAGAGGAGGGTTCGTTCCCAAAAGCGGGTCTCTCAATGTTTAATTTAACGAGTCCAATGAAAGAAAAATTGGTATCGTTCATGTTTAGAGAGTCTGAACGATTACGGAAGAATAATCCAAAGGGTCCTTTTTCATATGATTTAGTCCCTAAGGCCGGAAAAAGTGTAAAATAATACCTTAGGGAACTCTTCTATTCATGATTGGCTGAAGTGTTCCTTTTTTGTAAATAGTCTATCCAAACCGAAAAAGAGATAACCTACTATCGGAGAGATGACTCTTCAAATATTTTAACGATCGTGAAGAGGACAAGATCACTCGACGATCTTTTCATATTTAAGGAGCCTGAATAGAGTTTAAAGAGGACTCCATGAGGTTTCTTTACACAATGTTAGTTTTTATGAGCCGGGAAAGAATCGAAAACAGACTCGGACCTTTGATACTAGGTTTCAAGAGCGTGACCAAAGTGTCGTAACAAACGCTCATTGAATTTTTCTATTTTATGGTAGTATGAAAAATTCATAAATGAACTCCCAAAAATTTAGTGCTATGGTTCTTCTAACCTGCAATCAACTGGAAAACAAGTGTTAAATGCGCTCACAATTGACATTAAGGGATTACAACTGATAGATTTTGAGTAGTAAGTGATTTTAAACCAAAACTATGACATGTTAAACCCAAAAATGTGCACAAAATTCATGTAAATAGTGAAAAATCAAAACATTTTACTATTTACCCATAGTGGAGATCATTTGGGGCACTTTCTTAGCCATATCTTCAATTGCTAATATCGGGAGTTTCCACTGTTGGATTCGAGTGACGTCAGCTCTAGGTAATAGTTCAAACCCTACCCTTCCTTTTCATAGCTTCAATTTTTATTTTGAATAGTGTTTTGTGCTTGTATGGAAAGCCCTAAAATCATGGGAGCAGGCACCATTCTTACCCCTTGCGGGATACGTGGTACCTTGCTAGAACAACGTTTAAAACAAAGCACACAGGTGGTGCCACCTCCTATCTTCAATGAGGCACAGGCGGTGCTAGCCGTGAAGATGTAAAACTAATGACACAAGCAAAACTAAATCTTTTCCTTTGATTTCAATGATTAAGAATGATTCTAATGGGTCTTGTGATTGTTTTTGGCAGGTTTTAGCTGATAAAAAATGGTGATATGGAAGGAAAGACAGCATGACACTGATGATGCTTTAACCAAAAGGATGCGGGTTGCATAGTCACATTATGAGACTATGGACTCCTAAAATTCTTTCGGACTCCCAGTATGGTATCGCATGAGTGATTACTAGAGCACATACTCCAGATGTGGAATCCAGAGTAGCAACACTTTGAGGTTGGTGCTCAATTTTGACTGTGGAGGTAGAGGACATCTACTTCTTGACTAGACTTTCGAGACGGGGTGCCCCCATCTCACTGATAGGTTCTTGAGGAGGGGATATTACCACACAAGATTTGATAAACCAACACTGTATTCCGGGGACTAGGACATTGGGGAAGAAAATCCCCATAAAAGCAGTGATGAATGGACCTCTATGGACTGTACTATTCACTATGCAGAGAGTGGCAGGAAGCCAGGGAGTGCACCAGGATTCTAGAGCACATATTCTCTATGCCACAGAGGCCATGGTGCCTACAGTCTTCAATTGGGCCAAAGCCATGCTTTCGATATTCAAGGATCAACTGACTAAGTGTTGGCAGGGGGAACTGAAGCAATTCAGTTTTGGTTCCATTCTATCCTGCTTCTTCTTTGAGCAGGTTCCATAGATGAGACCCTAGGTGGTCTTTACAGAGTTGAGAGCATGGGACCCCCGCATGCTAAGGTGGGTCCAGATTATGGCTCGTACTGGAGAAGGCAGGGGGAAGGTAAAGTTCGGTGACCCATTCTTTCAATGGTTGAGAGATCATATCCTCATGGTGGAGGACTATGCATATGCATGCATGGAATTCAACGAAGACCCTGACCTACCACTCCCACCTAGTGGACAGTGGGGTGACATCGATAAGAAGAAAAAAACCCTAAAATGGACATATTGTTTTTATGTTTAGTAACGAGACATGAATATGTTCATGCAGACGTTGGAGTAGTATGACCTGGGGGAGCTTGCCCATTGGATAGACAAGTTGGGACCCACTTTATATCATAGGGTGACAATGTTATCGGGAAGTTAGAGTAAAACCTGGAGAGGTTGACCCTAGACATCCCTAACGCTTCCATTGATGACCTCCCTCTAAGGTATCAGAGACCTACAGCGGGAGTACCAGGTCAGTTTAGTACACTACTATGTAGAGTAGCCCGGATAGTGATGTGCTACCACGAGCATCACTAGACGATGTATGCATGATGTATCTACTGAAAGCTGATGGCTTTAGGATTTTGTATGATGACTTTTACCTGAAAGCCTATGTGCTTCAGATGAGGTCTCATGACCTATTTTTTGTAAACATGTTCATATATATATATATACAGACTTTTACCTGGTGTTTATATGTCTCAAATGGTGAATGTATTTTACATGAGTTTTATGTGTCTCTAGTTGTTTATTTACAATGAACAATGTTTGATTTTAATGTCATGAGTGGGCGATATGCCAATCTAGGATGTAGTTAGCTAATGAGTTAGCAACCACATTATGTTCCCTAGGGATATGCCTATAGGTGATGGTTTCGAATGACCTTTCTAACAAGCGTACTGTCCAGAAGAGGTAGATAAGTACAGGTTTATTAATGGTATAAACATGGTTTAGATGACAAGCCACGAGTTGTGAGTCCATCAATACTACCAAATTGTGAACATCTTGGGAGGCAGCTTCAGTCAGAAGACCTATGATTGCTCGATACTTGGCGATATTCTTGGTAGCGGGACCAATAAAAACCGCTCCTGAACTGACCAAATCTTCAGCTGGGGAATAGAGGAGCCAAGCAGCTGAGGCAACATTCAAGGTGTGGCGGCAAGCACCATTAGCGAAGCTGTAGAAAACCATCTGCTCTACATGACCAAAACATGGTATAAACAGATACAGACACTAAACTCAAAACCATATTGAAAATACTCAAAGCACACTGAAAGTCAAGCAATATACATATATACAAGATATTATCTAGGAAATACCTAGGCATAGTACCTCTTCAGGTACAACCCATTGCAAGGTTTCCCTAAAGGGATTCCATCGTAGTCTAGGAGCTCATAGGCCCCTTTCTCTAAAACTTTAGAAATAACAAAAGGACTGTACCACATGGACTCAAACTTTCCTTTCCCTAGTTTTTCATATCTTTGATCATAAGTCAAAACTATGTCACCCTCATTAAAGGCACGAGGTTGGACGGATTTATCATACTGTGCCTTAACGCATTTCTTATGTGCCTCATTAGCCAAGGAAGCATCTCTCAGAGCCTCTTCAAGGTTATTCAAGTACAAAAATCTTTCTTCCTCTGTGGAAGTGTATGGGAGAAGTTCGACGGAAAGTTTCAAGGATGGAATATGACATTGAACCAGTAAGACAAATTCAAGTCCATAGACAAGCTTGAAAGGTGTGAAAATAGTAGTTGTTTTCACTAAAGTCCTGTAAGCCCAAAGAGCGGAGAAAAGAACATGGTGCTAGTTGTATTTATGGTCTCCAACCATCCGACGAAGCATAGTTTTCAAAAATTTGTTAATGACCTCTACCTGACCATTAGCTTGCAGATAATATGGCGTAGAGTTTTCATGGCGAAAACCTGGCTTGGCACTTAGTTCGTCCATCATTTGATTACAGAAATGTGATCCGTGATCAGTGACAATGGAATGTGGGACTCCAAATATAGCTATGACATGATTGAACAGGAAGAGAGCGGTAGTATTACCATCTTTCGCTTA
This sequence comes from Pseudotsuga menziesii, assembly GCA_001517045.1. NCBI lineage: Eukaryota > Viridiplantae > Streptophyta > Pinopsida > Pinales > Pinaceae > Pseudotsuga > Pseudotsuga menziesii. Next base: position 42,459 of record LPNX010022780.1, read on the forward strand.
TGTAGGCATGGTCTCAGCCCACTTTGTAAAATAATCAATGGCTACGATGATGTAACCATGCCCCTCGACTAAGGTAGGCTTAGAATGCATAAAATCAATCCCCCATTTGGAAAATGGACCAACGACAATGACGGGGTGTAGTGGAGCAGGATGAGTGCACTTTTTGGGATAAAAATGTTGACAAGGTGAGAATTTCTTAACAGCCCCATGACAGTCTTTGAAGACCGAAGGCTAGAAATAACCACCGTGAAGGATTTTCTGGGCTGTTGCCATCCTAGACAAATGACCACCACATGCACTAGAGTGGCAATCATTGAACACATGTTCAGCCTCATCATGAGTGAGGCATCACCAGAGAATAGAATCAATCCCACGTCTATACAAGGTATCATTCAGGATGAGTTAGTATTTCGCGTGGTGAGGGATACGGCAACGATCGTCATGGGATAGATGTGGCTGAAATCTTTGTGTTTGGATATAAATAAGAAAATCTCCATACCATGAATCGGTAGTGCTTATTAGGAACATGAATTTATCTGGAAATGAATCACTAGGCTCATATTTCGTTGAAGCATAGGGAAGATCACACATGAGCTCGGTAAAGACCAAGGATTTATTTGATGTGGCTTTGGCAAATTCCAGATCAAACTCCTGTAGTATGACTATCCATCGGGATTACTTTCCCCCGAGCACCTAACGAGTCAGGATGTAATACATAGGGTTCTGGTCTGCCAATACAGTGGTTGTGCGGAGCAAAATGTAGTGACAAAAATTTTGTACAACAATGACCGTGGCCAATGCTAACTTCTCCACCCATGAATATCAGGTTTCAGAATCCATCAGATTCTTACTAGAATAGTAAATCACGTGCTCCTGACCGTTGGGATTTTCCTGCACCAAAACCATAGCAATGGTAGTAGCGGAGGCAACAATATACAAGAGAAAGTCCTTTGAATAATTCAGGGGGTGTATCATGGGTGAATGAGTCAAAGCGTGTTTGAGATTATCAAAGGCACGTTGGGCTTGGTCATCCCAAAAGAACGGGGTGTCCTTTTTAAGGAGACGCATATAACCGTGCATTTTCTTTGCGAAATTGCACACGAAACGATGGAGAAAGTTTTCCTTCCCTTGCAAACATTGGATTTCAATGAGATTGGTTGGGGCTGGTAGAGCTAAAATGGCGACAATTTTCAAGGGGTCTATCCAGATGCCATTTTTAGAGACCAAAAATCCTATCAGACATCTCGTCTCAACGCAGAGAACACATTTATGCAGATTGAGCTGTATATTATAATGACAACATCTTGGGAAAATGTCTCTAAGATGAACAGGGTGGTCCTCTTGTCACTGTGAATGAGCAGGGAGGTCATCAAGATACGGTTCAACAATATGTTTAATGTCGTGAAACGCATAGGACAACGAACACTAGAATGTGGCTCCAACATTTTTCAAGCCAAAAGGTAACTTCTTATATGCAAAGGTTCCCCATGGGAAAATGAATGCCATCTTGTGCTGATTGGTGGGTAATATATCAATTTGATTATAGATAGAGAAGCCATCCATGAATGAAAAGATGACACTTCTAGCACAATTGTCGATAATCTGATCGATGTGCGGAGTAGGAAAGTTTTCCTTGGGACAAGCTTTATTCAAATCCCTAAAGTCGATACAGACTCTAATGGTTCCCTGCTTTTTATTGATAGGTACAACGTTCGATACCCATTCTGTTAGGGGTATGGGATAAATTAGCCTAGCTTTGAGAAGTTTCTCTATTTCAGCTTTAATAGCTATGGCCTTCTGTGGATGGACTTGCCTTAGTTTTTTCTTGACAGGTTTAGCCAAGGGATAGGTTTTAATCTCATGGACCACGATGGATGGGTCAATCCTTGGCATTTCTTCATAGGACTAGGCAAAAATATCACGAAATTATTTGAAAAGTGTTTTATATGCTTTAGATTCATCTGGCGAGCAGTTCTACCCAACATGAACATGCTCAATGGTACCAGGCTTGGCTGATATGTCAATCGGATTCATCTGAGTAATGTTGCAAAGGTTTCCTTTAGAATATGTGTCTTGCAACAATATGGGACTTTGGGGTGCGTTGAAAATATCAGCAGGAAACAGGGATGCATAATCATGGTTAACCAAACTGGTGTTGGGGAGGAACATGGATCTATGATGGTGATCCTCCCAAATGGAATCATCCATACTCATGATCTCCATAATGGACTCGTCAGAAGGAAAAGTTTCAGAGAGATAATCTAGAACAGGAAGAGACGATTCTAACCAGTAAGGTAAGTGGTAAGGATCTAAAGCCACTAAATGAAGGTCATTAGTGTGATCATCAGAAAGGGTTTGAATGGTGTCATACATTTCTTCATGTGGACTCAACGAGGTGGACTCAACAAATTGTTTTCCCTTAGGATGATGGTCAAATGACGCAATCATATTGACTGTCGCGGTGTCCGTGTTAGGAGGAGTGGATGGAAAAATCCCCATAAGGGATGAATCCTTCAACATGCCTACCCCAATTGACTGGTAAGGAGGAGGGGACTGGCCTAACATAGGGATGTTATTAGCTGTAGAGGTAGTAACATATGGTGTACATAAATCAAGCTGGTCAATGGTAACAATTCTCCCTAGATGTGGAAATTGGACTGTTCAGAATACTGTCGAAGTGACAACAGTCATGGCATAAAACAAATATCTTCCTAGAAGGAGGTTGTAATCTAACCGGGCGTCTACTACTTCTACTTGAATAGAAACAGTTTTTCCCCCAAGCTCAACTACAAGGGACGATATGAGACCATGGGGCTGGAAACCTCGTCCATCAAAGGATTTCAAAGTCGTAGTTGATGTTACAAGCTCAGGAGAGCCAATATCTTTCCAACAAGATAGAGACAAAACCGAAGTCGAAGCTCCTTCATCTAGAACAATTCTAAAAACCTTCTTTCCAACTACTTTCGTGATGATTTGAAAAGCAAGTTTATGAGGTAGTCTAGACTTATAGTTCTCAATATTGAAATGAATCAAATTAGTATTATCCGGGTCTAAATATCCTAACGCATTTAACAGATTTTTACGTTGTATAGAACAACTTTGGAGTACTTCTAAGGTAGACATTGCAAAAGGTGCTTGAGCGAGATCTTCAACTACATAATAAAATTGAGCAGCTCTGGCATTAGGGTTAAAAACATCCTTCCTAAGAGTACTCTTGGGTGTATGCAAAATCACATCGAGAGTAGGTTTCTCGATGGTTAAGGGGACAATAGGCAAGGATTCTAGAGAACCAGTAGAGGGAGCTTTTCCTGAAGAAGAATGGTCTTCTTTCTTGTTTGCGGGTTTGTCATAATTCTGACTACGATTTTTTAGACTAATGGTATTCAAGGACATCATATGAATTTCCTATGACTAACTAGAGTTACCCTAATTAGACATGTGGTCTATCAGTTGATGTTGAGAGGGAAAAGGATCCGTGAGAACTGCGGGTGCAGGATTTGCTTTACAAAATTGGGAGATTTCATCTCGATGGGGACACTCTTTTGTGAAATGGTCACCTACGCATAGCAAACATGGATATTTTTCTTTTCTTTTCCCTTTATCGTTATCATTGTTGGTTGGTCTTGGATTCTCCTATTGGTTTCTAGGTTTTTTATTCTTATTTTTACCCTTCTTTTTATTATTTCCTGAGGTTTGAGTACTTTGAATAGAATTGACCTCGGTGGAAACCTTAGGAGTCAAAGAGGTAGGGGTTGTAGTATGGGGTTGCTTGGTAGGTTTTGCTGCTAATGGGGACTGGATTGAACCAACAATCCCATCAATAGGTACTTCTACTAGTGTCTTTGTGGGATCGGTTCTTGGGTGAGGAGCTTGAGGAATCAAGTCATAAAGAGTTCCAGACTGGGAATATACCAAGTCTAGATACTAGGCTCAACTAATGGCTTGCTCTTCAGTAATGGCACCGCCCATAGCCACATCTTGGGAAATTGGAGGCAACAAAGATTTGGTAAACCAATCAGCTAATAACTGATCTGAAATAGGAGCCTTAATAAGCCTTCTCCTCCTTCTCCACTCATGGATATGATCGGATATGTGGGTGGAGGTGTTTTGTCATAGAGAAGTTAAGAGATCAGTACCCATTTCATAATGGATAGGGAGATGAAAGTGTGTAAGAAACACGGTTTCCAAGGAGCCAAAATCCACAAACGAATGTTATGGAAGTTCAATGTACCACTTCGCGGCTATACCGGTCAAAGTTTGCTGAAAGAGTCATAATCAAACTGAATCATTCATGAGGGAGTTTGAAGAACACCGCATATGGAATGTCATAACATGGTTTTTCAAATTGTCTCCCTACTTCCCATCAAACTTTGGAATGTCCGATGGTAACTTTACTAGAATGGGAGGCCACGAGGGATTGTGTTGAATGGGGTCATTAATCAACTTGGACAAGTCAGGAAATTCCAAAGTTGCTAGGAAAGGTAACTGATGGTTATGTTGCACATACTGGTAATATTTATATGGTATATATGTACCAGTAGGACCATAAGTAGATTGATAGACAAGTTGTTGTGAAAAAGAACTACTGGGAAATCCGCGCATGGGGGGTTGATTTCTGGGATTAGGACCGTTAGGGCCATTAGGGCCTTCGGGACCACCAGGACCATTGGGACCACTAGGAAGACTAGGACCACCATGAGGTGGACGACCAAACCCTCTGGGACCTTTAGGAGGGAAACCCCCAGAGCCACCAGAACCACTAGGGGGAGGGCCACTAGAACCTCCAGGGCCATTAGAAGGAGATCCACCAAGCCCCCTAGGACTGCCAGGACCATTAGGACCATAAGGAGGGAAGCCACCAGGCCCCCCAGGACCATTTGGCCCCCCAAGTGGAGGACCTCCATAAGGAGGTCCTCCAACACCTCCCTCAGTATGAATAGGTATGCCCCCCATAGCTAGCATGTGAGGCCAGTTAGGTTTCCCCCATGGCATAAAAGTATTACTAGGGTATGGAATTCCTGCATATGACATTCTTGTAGGGTTGAGTGGATAATTAATATTTCCTATAGGTTCAGTATAACCATAATCCCTAGAGGATTGAGTGGTTATAGGTTGTACCCCCATGGGCTGGCCTGAACTAGATGGGGGATTAACCACATTAGTGTGGGTGGGAGGGACATAAACTGTAGATTGTTCTATACTAGATGTTTGTCCTTGAATAGGTACAATCCCGGTGTGAAATAACATAGGTTGTGTCGAGGGTTTCTCCCTGGAACTAGAAGGTGATGATGAAACAAGAATTGAAGGTTGAACCCTAGGTGTAGAAGACCTGGTAGGATTGGGAACATGCATAATATAGGAGATGGTGGGGTTGGAAGTTTGACCTGGGTTGTGTGGAGTCACTGTGCGATCTATAATTAGTTCAATGGGTCTCATAGAATCGCAAGTGAATGATATCCCACAGGCATAGCTGCGGAACATGGTGGTGGTGTGCCCAATATATCATCTATTTTCTTTTCAGTATCCTGTGCACGGAGAATGGTTTCCTGGTATTGTATACATTCTTCTTCATCTGGAGAAATTTCTTCAGAAAAGTTTAAATGTGTGCCAAATGAGGCAATGGCCTGTCCTATAGAGGTATCCCAAAATGGAGCATTGGGACCATAATTCGGACGAGTAGTATCATCAACATGACCTTCTGTGGGAGAATGGAACAAGGTATTTCCCCGAGAAGGTTGTTGGACCAAGGGAGGTGAGTGTGAAGGATATGGTCCTCCACTTTCTGCACCCACATTATTTCCCACTTGGGAGGTGGTAGCATCTCTTTGGTTGATAACTTCCATTGGATTTTCTCCTGAAACAGGAATAAAATAGGGTGGCAAGCCCCGTACTCTTCTGGACTATATTATATCATCCAGTTTGTACAGTTCCTATCTAACCTAGGGTCTCAAAAAACTAGAAAACACACCAAAAATTTCCCTACTCAAGCTATAGGTCAAACAAGCAAACTTAAATGACAGGAGGAGTTTAGATAGTCAGGTCTCTCACTAGGATTGTCAAGAAGGTGCCACTCATGATATACCTCTAGGGTACGTGTGTAGTAATCTCCCCAAATGCTTTTTTTGGTGAATGGCTCCAAGTAAGATGACCAAAGGGATTTTCTCAGATGGATAGGGCATCCTAGTGGGGTCTCCTGATATACTCAAGGTACATGGGAGCTCAAATCGGTCGTAGTACTATCTAATGTATAACTGTACACAAGGGGCCTTCTGATATACAATTGAGTTCATGAAGTACCTTTCGATATACCTGAAGGGTATGTGAAAGGCTGTTCGATATACCGATGATACGTGGAAGAACCGCGCAAGTCCCAAGATGTAATGAAGATAAGTAACGACAACTCCTATGCTTAACGATGCTCAAACACGCCTCTAACCTATCACTCAAATTTCCATGTAAATTTTAACCTATAACTACCATTAATTTTAAAGTGGACGGTTAGGTGAATGCATGGAATTTTAACAGAAAAAGTAAAACCATGAAGTATGCTCATGAAAAATTTTCACTTTACCGTTCGTGGTATGCCTACCTACGGGAGGGAAAGAGCGTATTTTCTTTTGTTTCAAAACCAAAAATTTCCAAACAACAATCTTGAACTAATCAAAATCAAAGACAAGCAACACTTTCCAAACTCATTTCTCTTTCTTGAAAGCAATAAAAAGGGGAAGAGTCTCTTTTCCTAAAAGAAAAATAAGAAGCACACTACATGCATATGCACTCTATTTTTCAATTTTTCTTAAAACATAGATAAATATAACTTAAAACTACCGTATTTTTTATTTTGATGAGATAATACTAAATGCAAAAGAGACAAAAGAACATAAAGTTCCCGAAAGCTTGTGAGGCCAATCAGAGATCCAATGTCTAATTCCCAATGATGATAATAACGTAATCTCAGTCAAAAATTTTCTTTTTTAAAGAAGCAAAATGAAGTCCTCTATGAAAACAAAAAAAGAAATCAAGATTCTAATCAAATGTTTGTTCTTTCAGTCTATATAACAGAAATGAAAAGAGATCTCACTAACACCTTAAGCTTTTCAAAAAACAAGAATTCCTTTCACAATCACAACCAACAAGCATAGAAGTAAATGAACAATCAATAAGCCTAATCTAGATTTTGAATTCTCCAATTAAACCAATCTTTTACCACAAAATTTCAAACGACAAGCATCAGATTCTGAGACACAAGCATGACAGTGCAGGGCTGAAAGAAAATCAACTCAATTTTTTTTTCAAAAATGAGAAAAAAATGGTCTTGGAACAAGGCCTACCTATCACCGTGCTGCAGGGGTCTTGATAGAGCATTTCTGGACTAGCACCGCTTCTGGATAACAGGACTCAGGCGGTGGTAGCACGTGATGCTAACAGGGTTCAGGCGGTGGCACCGCTTCTCGCCAACAGCATAAGTGTGGTTCCCTGTATAGATCCAAAACACAAAGGAGAATGACATATCAAGTTAGAAAAATATCATATCAAGGTAAAATTTGATGGATTGATAGTAAAAAAGAACATAAAAGGTCGAAATAATCCATATCTAGACAGATTTGCAAGTTTCAAACCAAAATACATTGAGTCAGATAACAGATCTGATTGAAGAGAGTCGAAGATGGAGCCTGGATTCGAATAAGAGTTGAAGAACTGAGGAAGATCAGATCAACTGATACATTTATCTATTCCCCAACAGAGTCTCCAGATTTGTAACCAGGAATATTTCACCTTCTGTGGACAGAAGTTGTTCCTCTGGTTTGAATGGTTTAGATCCAAAACAAATGAGTGAATGAAAAAGGATGAAGACCCTCCTTGGATGTCATAGACACCTGGAATGCTTCTTTGATAGTGAACTTGTGTACCTGTAAACAGATCAAACATGCAAACACATCAAAGCTACCAGAACATCATCTACTTATCCATGTTAATGACTAAGGAATCTAACAACATATACATGTGAAATCAAAACAACAGTATGTGGGACGGAAATCAGCTTTGCATTAAAGATAAATAGAGAAGCTTACAACCATTGCCTTAGTGTTGAAAGAGATCTCCATGAAACCAACATCTCATCTCTATAAGCTCCAACTCTACTCTCTATGCTCTCGAATGGCTTGGACTAGGTAGTCAATCCAACAACATAACAATACCTCTATAGTTCTCTCCCTCAACTATGGACATGAGATTGTATTTATAAGGCTCAATGGATAGGGATGGTTGACAGATTTGTGGGTGAGTTGGCCTCTAATATCCTATGATGGGGGATCTCGAGCTCAAATGACCCACTATGATAGGGATAAGGGAGGACACGAGGCTCATGATCTAGAAGCCTTGAGAAACTTCTCTTTTTCCCATTTTACCCAGGGTACCGCTTTTCTTCTCTTATGACAAAGTGGTTTAGGTAAGAAACACTTATGGAACAAAGGCCACAAGCGGTGGCACCGCTTATGGAACACAGGGTACAAGCGGTGTGAGCAAGGTACCACTCATGGGACACAAGACAAGCATGGTGCCAAGTTTTTTCATGTAATATTGAAAAATAGGATAGGTTTCCACTGCAGGTGCTGGGATTAAGGGAAAACAAGGTCTTATCACATGGTGGTGACAGGATTTGGGTATAACAGGTTATTTGGGTAGATATGTGAAAATATAGAGTATTTTATGTGGTCAAAGGATCAAATGAAGAGATAAAAATTCTATTTAGAGTATGCAAAAAGATGCAATTTGGCGAGTCAACAGTTATGTTTAGTTTAGGAGAATGTTTGGGGGACATGTCCACCCCCACTTCAGCCATGATGGCTAGTGGAGTCTCTCCTTCACCAGTGAATGTTCCATGACCAAATGCATCTATTGCACTAGTGGTCTCTTTCAATTTTTCAACTTCGGTTTCCCTAAGTGCTCGAGTGGCTAGTCCCTCGGCACCTTCAAACATTGATGGTCCATCTGGTGGGGTTGTTACTGGGATACCTAGTGTACCCTTTACATCTTCTTCCTTTTCGCATAACACTCAAAGTAGTCCTAGTGGTTCCACTTCATTTGTCCATGGTTTTCCATGGTATGGAGAGCACATTCCTCCATTCGCACCTTATGTAGGCCCTTCATCTAATTACGTAGGTGTGTCATCTGAAAGCAAGAAACCCTTTTTAGGGTTCATCTTTAAGAATTCTAGTCAAGTGTCAGTTGCTCCTTTTGCAAGCTCTCCATTTTCACTTTTTAGTGGGGTAATCTCAACTCCTTTATCTACAACTCCAAATTTGGATGGAACATGTCGAATGTAGTATCACACACCACACATTATAAATCCTTTGGATTTTGGATGGAATCCATTTTAAAACCTTGCTACTTCATCACAGGCGACGGTTGGGGGAAAACCCTGTAGAAGGGATTTCTCCTTGCTACAGGGGCAGGAATGGCTCCCTTCTATCTATAGGATAGAAGGGTAGGTTCTTGCTTGGAAAAAGACTGAAAGGAAAAAAATAATGTAAATAACAGAAATAAAAGCAAAGATGGAGAAGAAATATGGAGAACCCCTCTGCAAACAAAGGTTAGGGTTCCACTTCCAATGAGTTGCAAACAATGATTAAACTACTATAAACCGAAATACCTGCAAAACAACTTCAGAAATAAACCTGCAAATGAAATCATGGGTTAGAAAACAAAGAAACTACTGAGCAAATAAACAAAACCAGAAAACACAGTTATACCTTCTCTTTGGGTGGAAATGGGCCACCATGCCCTAGCTTGTGGAAGCACCTCTCTTGGATGGGGGAGCTATGGCTCAATGGAGATGGAGGAGAGGGAGTGTGGTTCGCTTGAGAGACAAAGGGTCTCAAGGCATCCACTGGAAGCATAATAGTATGCAAGGGAGAAGTGTTTTGAGAGTGACCCCCCACCCTCCTTTTATATCTTTTTTGGGGTTTTAGGGTTTTAAGCCCTTGGTTTGGGCTTTAGCCCCTTTTTTGGGATTTTAGCCCCTTACACCCTAAATTTTGCTCCGTTTTGGGGGATTTATCTCCTAGGAGAGTATTTGAGGCTCCTTTTTGGGGTTTTTAAGCCCTTTTCTTCATCCTTAAGCATTTTTGAGGGTGTGGGGGTCTAATGGAGGGTCATGAAGTGGTGTCCTTGGGTGGGGTAGGTCATGGAGAGCTTAGTGAGGGATTTTTTGGGTTAAAAAATTTCCCCCTGATGTGTGAGGGTAGGAGCTCATCATATGGCTGGCCGACATCATAGGATTTGTTGCGGTGAGGTGGTGCTTCCGGGGCTGGGGCATGGTGGCTTTTGGTTTTTGTATTAATATGGTTCCCATCAATGGGTGAGATAAAAATAATGTGTGACATGTATATGTACGAGGTGGGCATCCCCATGCTCGTGACAATGTCAAAAGAATAATTTGATCTATGCTCTAAAATACAAGAGATGATCATATACAACTGATGATACAATAATGGTTTCCTCAATGTGAGGCTGAATACAATACTGATCTATTACATTGGACCCATGCAATTATCCTAGAATTATATATCTTCATGACTGACGGTCTGCTAGATCTGGAATGGTACATAGATATGTGGACTCGCTGATTGAGGGTTAGATTTTCTATGGTACAAGTATGCTGCATCAATCATAAAGGTATATCGAAGCACTGTTGGGGCTTCTGAACACTATCTCCAACGCAACCCAGAAATCACAAGGGACATAACCTGTTTAGGTCCCTTGAATAGACTCATCAATGTGCTAGAGTCAGGTGACATCCGGGGTCTTCGACCAAGTATTGTGTAGACCAAACCCTGTACGAATCTCAATGGTGCGATGATGTATTTGACATCGAGCACGTGAGAAACAATCATCCCGAGAGGCACTAAGGACTCCTCTCAAGTGGTTCAAGGAAGTCATCAATAAGGTTAATGAAACTAGAATCCAGGGACCTCTGGGTCTATCCTGTGGAATATATGTGTTGTCATCGATAGAGGGAGACCTACCCCTAGTCAAGGAAATGATGTTTCCTTAACCAGGAGCACTAGGGAGATAACCGAAAGGTGTGAGACAATCTGTGGACTGACCCATTGAATTGGGGGGGGGGAGGGGGAGGGAAATAATTGAACAGGGGTAGGGGGAGTGTGGTGGACTCAAAATTCCTTTGTTCAGAGTATGACAATAGGGCAGACCAGGAAGCAAATGAAACTTGACTCATGGGAATGGGATCATAGCTGTAATACTGGGAATGTCACTACAGATGGGAAATGCTTGGAGGAGGTAGACACTTTTGAAATTGATGGGATCCATGGAAGACACATTACAAAGTAATCTGAACAAAAGTGAACCAATGTGGGAATGCTGCCAAACTATTTTCTGTGGGGTGGTGTCTAGGGACACCGTTATGGTACGATCTCATGGATTTTTGGTGAGCCCGAGAAGGTAAATGCTCGATGGTGCTTTCAATTTTAGAGAGTCTGAAAGCACGAAGAAGACTCCAGTGGGGGCTCTTTTTTGTTGGTAGTATCCTGTTCCTGAAAAAGGATAAAAGTATACATAGGAGAGCTCACCCATCCTGGAGGGGATGGGATACTTCTTTATCGTTGGTAGTCCAATCAGGCTGGAAAAGGTTAAACCTGTACTGACTGGACGATCATTCAGATACTTTTATGAGCATGAACGAAACCAAGTTTGCTTAGCAATATTTTCTTGATGAGAAGGCTAGAAAAGAGCTTAAGGACAACCCGTGGTGAGCTTTTTCATAAAGTGTGGCCCCTCTTCCCGAGAAAGCATAAAAGTATGCAGAGGGGAATGATATTGGCTTGAATATGCCAAGGTGGTCCTTTTCAATTAATGGTCTACATGGTCCACAAAAGGAGGTAAATGAGGTGATGTAGATGTCATTTCCTATACTTTAGTGAGTGGGAAAGGAAGCAGCTGCACTCGACTATATTTTCATTGTTTTAAGGAGTCACAAAAGAGCTTAAAAAAAACTCCAGTGTGGTCAACCGATTGCGATGGCACAGGTGGTGCCCCATGTCGGGATGGTGGACAGAGGTCTAAAGGTCATCTGCACAATATGGATGGAGCAAAAGGCTCTCAAACATACCAATACATGCGTGGGATAGATCACAACAGAAGCTCACGGGGTCGGTGCGGCAGAGGCACACAAACCAAGGTGGCTCTCAAACAGAGGTCAAGAGAGTGTGGGTGTGTGTTGCGGTAGAGGGACTTGACTACATATAATGTGAATGCAAGTCTGGGGGCAGTTATCTACCAAATATGTACAAGAAAATTAAATTGTTTTGTGGACAATGGTCTAGAAGTCCACGTAAGGTGTGGTGAATGGGGAAGACAACTATGAGTCAAAATACAAAATAAAAGTAAAAAATGACATTCCTTAACCGATGGTGGCCCAAAAAATCGCATGAGTAGCGATCGAGAGGTGTGATATGAGTACAGGTCTATAGACACTCATCGTTATGCCATGGCTCATGAATCGAGGTGACTTGTGGGAAATGGTCCCAAAATTTATTTGTTAAACATGAGATGATGGTCTCATCAGGAGATGGAAATTTGAGACCGAAGGTGTGAGAGGTGTCTTGAACCGGTTCCAGGTGACTTTGGATTAGCAGCTAATGGTGCTGCCCCTGACTTGTGTTGAAAAACATTGAAAAACAAAAAAAACAAAATGAAGCAACTCATTGGTGATGTTAAGCGTAAAATTTCTTGAGGTAGAGCCCATTGCGGGGGTTCTCCAAGAGTTTTCCATCAGAGTCAATGAGGGTGTATGCCCCTTTGCTAAGAAGAAGGTCATTGGCAAGGCGGGGTGATAGAATCTGGTCTTTTATGGGAAGAACCGATTCCACACTGTGGTTTAAAGGGAATGGGGTAAAATCGGAGGTGGTCTTACAGATCTCTTCGTCATTGTGTAAGTGGTGTTGGGATAGATTAGGTGGATATTCCTCAGTCGACAAGACGGAAGGGAAAATGGTGATAGAGATCATGTAAATGGTATTGGTTGTGGTTTTTGTGTCCTTGCCCCTGGTCTCTGTTGGAGGAAAAGTGGTGGGCCTGGAGATGAGAGGAGTCTTTGATGGACCTGGAGGTAGGTGCAACATAATATCAATTGGAAGGACATGAGTCAACACATCCTGGGGCCTCAGAGGTAGGGTAGGTGGTTTAAGGTACCACACAGGATCTCCCAATGTGAAATCCTATAGATTGCGGGTTTCCAAGACAGACTTACTCGATCTCAGATGGTAGGAAAAGGAAAAGGGAAAGGGAAAGGGAAAGGACCATGTTGATTAGGAATGAACCCCACTATTTCCCTGGTAACTGAAGTTGATATTACGACTAAGATTGCAGCTGTGGCTGGGGAAACAATGGAAGAGACAGGTCTGATGGACCTTTATTGGAGGTGGAGATGAGCGGGTTGGTGGAAGTGGACATCATGTAAATGGACATGGTGTCTGAAGAAGGAGGTGGGGGTGAACTTCTTCAATCAGAGTGATCTAAGATTCAAGGGAATGTTGTCGGAGGTTGGCTAAAGCCATTCTAGATTTGGGAAAGTCTTGGAAATGGTGAGAATAATGTCCATACAACCCACAAAGAGTGCAAGCATGGTTTTTTCTCAATGCCTTATTTCTAACTATCGGCGTGGTTGGGAGTTCAACCATGGGGATGTTTTTGTTTGTATCCATGGCATCTAAATGCACATGAATCATTGGGATTTCAGGGAAACTCTGAGTTGGATGGCCCTGTTGCTCATAGACGGTGCAAGGTGAGACCTGTTGCAGTTCTGCGGTGGCTTTGGCATTCTTGTTCCAGGCCCTTTTCGGGTGGGGCGATGTGGGTGCGGGTGTGACGGTTGGATTTTACGGGCTGGGTGGAGGGTGAGACTCCATTGCGATGGGTTGAACCAGGGTTAAAACAACCTGGTGCATTGCTGGTTGAGCCAGTGGATCAAGATACCACAATGAAATTCCCAATGTAAAGTTGGGAAGCTTAAAGTGGTCATTCCCGGTTTTTTCATGACATTAGGTGGGGGGAAGAGGAAGGGAATTGTATGGACTAGAGATGAGCCCAGATAAATCCCTGTTGGTTGTATGTGGGGATGTGGTTGTGGTTGTGGTTGCAACTGCGTGTAATGCTGCTTCTGTGGGTGATGTTGCGGTTGCTGTTGGTGTTGCGACTACGGATGATGTTGTGGTTGTGGTTGGGGATGCGGCTGCGATTGCTGTTTGGGTGTAGTGGTGCTTGATGAGACCATGCACAAGTCTGCAGTTTCATTTTGTATCAGTGGTGGTGACACTAATTGGAAATGGCCATCATGGTGGTATCAGCAAACAACCCAAGGCCCACATACAACAATGGGGAGGCTTGTGTGTTTTCAACCATGGTGTTGATTGCAAGGATGACATTGGCATGTGTAGTCATCCCTTGTGGCTCAATAGTGGTGATGATCAGGATAACGTTGGCGGGTGCCGTTAACCCTTGCGGATCATGATAAGTGAGTTAATCAACCGTCACAATCTTCCCTTCGTGGGGTAACATAATGAGACGGAATATAGTTGACACGACAGCTTGCATAGTGTACATATAACTTCTCCCAAGGAGAAGATTATATTCCAGTTGAACATTGATGACTTCTATGTCAATTAGCACTGTCTTCCCTGCTAATGTGATGGGGACATGGGGGAAGATTCCTTGGGATTTAGTTGATCTAGGAGGTTATTGGTGGCCACCCACCTATTACTCTTGGACCCCCACCATTGTTTCTTTAAGTTTTCTAGTTTCCTTAATTGTAGCACAATTTACTATTTTTGGCAGTTTTCGGGTCCTAAACTTCCGGAGCCATTTTGAGGCCCTAAACGACGGTTTTTTGGCATCGAATGGTCGGGAAAATATGAGTCCATTCTAGACTTAATATTTGACATTTATGGATGTAGTCCTTAAACATATCTTTCTAATGACGTATCATGCGCGTCAAACGAAGGTAGTGTGCTAAAGTTACGACCTCAGGAAATTGATGTACCAACTTACCCAACGGGGCCCACATTAAGGTGTTTCACCTCCTAGGGTTAGGTTTTTGGATGTGCAGGGTTTCCATTGTTTCTCAATAATATATAGGCCTTTGAGTCTCATTGTAACATAGAGTTGAGAGGCATGTAGCTGCCACATCTCTTCTCAGAGATAAGCTACCAGCACTCTAGTTAGTTTATTTCCATTCTGTATGTAAACAAATTTTAGTTATTGATTAATGAAATGAAGTGTTATTTCTGCTGCATATTTGTTTCTATGGTTATTTGTGTATTCTGTTGCATTCTTGCATAAATTTGGATCAGTGGTATCAAAGAAATATGCTCTTTCTCGATCCTTCTTTGCATGTCCCCAACGAGGGTGGGGTATAAAGAGTTAGGGATCGATCTGGTTGAACCTTTGCAAGATCAGCCTCGCAAATCCCAACGGCCACCCATGGGGGATGAAAATAAAGATGAGGGCATAGAAGATCCTATCAAAAATTTTCTTGAGGAGGCCCTTGAAAAATAAAGGAACGCGATGATGGATAACTTCGCCCAGATCCTTCAATGACTTCCCACTGGTGGTGCATCTGCATCTAGCAGCCACTCTAGAGATGAAACCCCTTTTAAGGTACAAGTAAACTTCGATATTCCCATATTTGATGGTCAAATAGATGCAGATGCTGTAGATAAATGGTTGAATCTATTAGAAGGATATTTCTCAGTTCATGACTTTTTTGACTGGGAAAAGATTACTTTTTCTCTACTCAAAGCCGCCCCCCATGTCAAGGAATGGTGGGAAACCTACTGTGAAAGAAAGGATGAGGAGAAACCCTCTCTGTTCTCAGCCGTACCCACTTGGAATTCTTTTCAAGATGCCATAAAGGGACAATATTATCTGATGGGGAGCTATGAGGACAAGTACATCTAATGGACTACACTGTGGCAGCAAAGAGATCAAGATGTGCATGAGCCGATGAATCTGTTCCATACCCTGTGCACCAATTTGGGTATCAAAGATTCATAGAAACATTTGGTGCTGAAGTACCGCAGTTGTCTACACAGATACATTCAGGAGGAAATGGAGTTCCTCGACATCTCCTCGCTTGGTATGGCATATCAGTATGCTGCCAAAATTGAGAAAAAATTCAAACAAAAAAGGTGAGACTTTGGATCTACGAATCAAAAGAAAGGGAAAGGTGCCCCCAAACCGCAGAACCAAGGACACAGCCAAGGCATAGCGACTCAAGAAAACTTGCCAAATCCACAAGGAAAGAGCAACACTTCAAAGTCGAAGAAGGAAGCAGGAAAGTGGTGTGAGTTCCATAAGAGCCCCACTCACAACAGAAGTGAGTGTCGGGCTAAGTAGTCACTAGTGGCTGAGATAAAGACTTCTGAATCAGAAGCATACTCTGACACTGAATCTGAACTCAAGAAGGGGAATGAAAGAGGGAAGACGATTATCGATGCAGAGCTCAATGCCACCGTTGCCACCACGAAGATCTAAAAGGAAGAACTAGAAGATTCAGAGGAGGAGGAGCGTCTTTTCCAATCCCAGATGTGGGTAAAGGGCTCCCCGCTATAGTTCATCATCGACAGTGGGAGCCAAAGGAACCTTATTTTAGCAGAGGTCATGAAACGGTTGGGTTTTCCGACCACAACACACCCACATCCATACACCATCGAGTGGATTCACCAAGGACGAGATATTTGCGTCAGCCAACAGTGCCACCTTCCCTACAACATCCAGCCCTTCATCGATGAGGTATTATGTGATATTGCTCCTCTTGATGTTTGTGATGTATTATTAGGTCAACCATACTTATGGAAGTGACATGCTGTGTATGAGTCCTGGCCTCACGCTGTTATTATTACATTGGGAAATAATTTGTACAGGATACCAGAGGTACCAACCCCCTACCGCTATCTCTTTGGTTACTACAAAACAATGCAGTAAGCTCATTTCCAAAACCAGGAAGTTCATTTTCTTGATGATCCGCCCTCAGGGCAAGAAGAATATCATGTCCACAACCTCCAGACAGGGCCCCTCTGCATGACAACAAAAAATGGACAAGGTCGTGGAGGAGTACCGGGACATATTCACTTCACCCACTGGGGTGCCTCTCCACTGTTAGGTCAAGCACCCCATCGATCTGACCCCAGGTGCGCCACTGCCCAATGGACCGATCTATCACCACTCTATTATGTAGAATGATGAAATCAAGAGGCAAATTCAGGAGCTGCTGCAGAAGGGTCACATCCGGCCAAGTTCATCACCCTGTGGGAGCCCGATCATGTTGGTATAGAAAAAGGATGGGACTTGGAGAATTTGTATTGACTATCGGGCTCTAAACAAGATCACTGTCCAGAATAGGTACCCGATCTGATGGATTGATGACCTCCTGGACCAGCTTAAAGGGGAAAAATATTTTAGCAAGATCAACTTAAAGTCTGGGTATCACCAGGTACTGATTGAGCCGACCAATGTGTGGAAGATTGCCTTCAAAGCCAAGGAGGGCCTTTTCGAATGGTTGGTCATGCCTTTCGGGCTGACGAATGCTCCTGCAACCTTCATGAGACTGATGGATGACATCTTGTGGCCATTTACCAACTTATTTGTAGTAGTGTACCTGGATGACATCCTGATCTTCAGCCAGACTTGGGAAGAGCACCTCCACCACATCCGACATGTCCTCCAAACATTGCGGTAGCACAAGTTGTGTGCCAATTTGGACAAGTGCAATTTTGGCATGACCCAGGTTCAGTATCTGGGATACATTGTTGATGACTGTGGGGTACATGTGGATCCAATCAAGATCCAAGTCATTCGGGATTCACCATCCCTAACTACTCTAACAGAGCTTCACAGCTTTTTGGGCCTTGCTAATTTCTACCACAGGTTCGTGTTGGGATTCTCTCATATCACTTGGCCCTTGAGTCAAGTCACCAAGGGAGGAGAGAAAGAAAAATTATTTTGGTCAGAAACTTAGCAGAAGGCATTTCCAGAATTGAAACATCGCCTCTATTGTGCCCCAGTGCAAACATTACCAGACTTGCAACAACCATTCAAGATCGAGAGAAATGCCTCTGACTATGCTATTAGGGTATTCCTTACTCAACAAGGGAATCTAGTGGCATATCATAGTGAGACACTGTCTGCAAATATCCCACTTATGACAAAGAGATGTATTCCATGGTACAAGTTTGTTGGCAATGGAAACATTACATTTTGGGGAAGGAAACGATCATCCACATAGACCACCAACCCCTACAGTTCATGCTGACACAAGGGAATTTACAGAACGATCGCCATCATAAGTGGTCGACATATCTACAACAGTTTCATTTGAACATCAAGTACAAGAAGGGAAGCACCAATAATGTTGCAGACTGCCTCAGCTGACCACCAATCGTTGCGATAACGACCGTGCTCAACTCTTGTGGGCACGAGACTTCTGATTGGCCGCTTCTCTACAAGAGCGATCCAGAATTCAGCCACACATACTAGACGCTCTTGGAGGGAAGCCAAGTTCCAAAATTTCACCTCCAGGATGTACTACTGTGTCACATGGGACACCTTTGTGTTCCTTCTAGTGAGCATGACAAGATGATTTGGGAAGCGCACTACAGTTGGGTCACTAGGCATTTCAGGGTCAAGAAAATAGTGGTAGTACTGCAGAAGTATTTCTATTGATCGAACCTTCGACAGGACATCGGGAAGTACATCCGATCCTGCACTGCCTGCGCCATTGCCAAGACATCCATCAAGAAGAAAGGCCTCTATACTTCATTGTCTACCCCTAGTCGACCTTGGGAATCCATCTCCATGGATTACATGTCAGGCCTTCCTTCTACTAAGCATGAAAACAACTATGTGTCTGTGGTCATTGATAGATTCTCAAAGATGGCCATAATGGCAGCCTGGAAGAAGAATATCACAGCAGAAGCCACTGCTAAACTCTTCTTTGAACGAGTGTGGGTACACTTTGGTATCCCACAGTCTATAATCTCAGACCAAGACAACAGGTTCCTTAGTACATTCTAGTCTACCCTATGGTCAATGCTAGACACCAAGCTCACAAAGTCCACAGCTTTCCATCCCCAGACTGATGGCCAGACAGAGGTCATCAATAGGATGATCGTACACATTTTGCACATGTACAACTCAAAGCGTCCATGCACATGGGATGAGATCCTCCCCTATGTACAAAACAGCTATAACCGGGCCCTCCACAGCTCAACCAACCATAGCCCCTTTCAAGTGGGCTTGGGATTCCAGCCACTATGTCCCATTGACATAGCCATGCCATTTGCAGCTACTCAGGCTGATTCAGCTCATATCCAATCTGAATTTTCCAAGGCAAACAACTTCATTGAGCGCATTCAGCACATTCACCAACAGGTTCATGGCATATTGGACAGATCCAATACTAAGTACAAGTAGCGACATGATCAACATCGGGTGCAACACAACTTCTAGGTGGGCAACAAAGTGTGGCTACATTTACAGAAGGAGTGCCTCACTGGACCCCACCGCAAGCTTCGCCCACTCCGATATGGGCCATACACCATCACCAAGGCTGTTGGCAACCATGCCTTCAAGCTCACTATTCCACCATTCCTTGGTATACACCCAGTGTTCAATGTGGACCACCTTCGTCCCTACTTTCCACCTCTACTGGACACATAAGACGTGGCAGAACAACTCACACCAATAGAGTTAAACCTCGACTGCATGGAACAAGCCACAACTGATCATATTATGGACACACAGATCAAGAACACCTGCCAGCAGAAGATCTAGCTATATCGAGTTGTCAAAGCAGGCCAACTCCTTCACCAGGGACCAAGTTCAATAGAAGTTTCCTCATCTCATGGAGGAACTCAACGCAATGGGGACCATTGCTTCCTAAGGGGGAAGGAATGATCTAGGAGGATATTGGTGGCCACCCACCTATTCCTCTTGGACCCCCACCACTATTTCTTTTAGTTTTCCAATTTCGTTAATTGTAGCACAATTTACTATTTTTGGAAATTTTTAGGTCCTAAACTTCTGGAGCTGTTTTGAGGCCCTAAACGACGTTTTTTTGGCATCGAATGGTCGAGAAAAATGAGTCTGTTTTGGACTCAATATTTGTTTGTTATGGATGTATTCCTTAAATGGATATTTCTAATGATGTATCATGCGCGTCAAATGGAGGTAGTATGCTAAATTTACGACCCCGGGAAATTGATGTACCAAGTTACCCAACGGGGCCCACATTAAGGCGTTTCACCTCCTAGGGTTAGGTTTTTGGATGTGTAGGGTTTCCATTGTTTCTCAATAATATATAGGGCTTCAAGCCTCATTGTAACACGGAGTTCAGAGGCATGTAGCCGCCACATCTCTTCTCAGAGATAAGCTACCAATACTCTAGCTAGTTTATTTCCATTCTGTATGTAAACAAGTTTCGGTTATTGATTAATGAAATGAAGTGTTATTTCCGCTGCATATTTGTTTCTATGGTTATTTGTGTATTCTGTTGCATTCCTACATAAATTCGGATCATTAGTGGGATGTCCATCATAATCCCCCAGAGTTGTGGAGGATGGATGCAGAATTGGTGATCTGAGTTTTTGCCAAACCAGGGTGGACATAACGCACGTGGATGCCCCCTCATCCACTATGCACCAGTGCGCAACTAGGTTCCCGATAGACACTAAAATTTGGAAGGCAATGGTGGATGGCATATCCGTTCTCCATGTTGAATGTGATCAACTTGGAGTTAGAGGGGTCTACTACCCCAAGGGAGACTAATAAGGCTTTCCATTGTATTGGGCACGTTTTAAGTACCTCAAGAGCAGACATGGTGGTCGGTGTTTGGGCCAAATCATCCATAATGCTATAGCTGACTGCAGCTCTAGCCATGGCGTTATTGGCAAGTCGACGTATGGGGGGGCGGGGGAATGGGGGTAATTGAAGAGGTGCATTGACCGACTTGGATGTAGATGCCATTGATGTGTCAGCGAGTTCGGTGGTGGTACCGTACTAATCTCATCTAGTTTGTATGTTGACCTCTTCAGTCATCATGGCTAGCAGGTGGTCAACACCTGTTTCGGCCGTGGGAGGTGCCCCTAGAGAATTGGGATTGGGTTGAGGAGGGGGTGTGGTTTCCACCAACCCTTGGACCGGTAGTGGGTTTTAAAGCACCATAGGAGGAGGTCCTTGTGGTGCTGGGTTGGGTTGGGCTTGATTTGTAGTGTTGGTGGCTCGTTCGGCCTCGTTTTGAATGGCCTGCTTAGCACGATCCATGAGGGGACACTTGAATGTGTAGTGCCCATAAACGTCATAGAGTGTTCATGGTTGGTTTGTGCGCAACGGGGCATTGTGTCGTGGGGGGTTTTGGCCTGGCCGGTTTGCCGCAACATTGTTGGGAGGGTTAGATTATTGACCGCCTCCCTGTAGTTGGTTATTTCCTGGGTTGCGGGGCTAGTTATTTCTAGCTTGCCCTTGTTGATTGTTGGGGGCAGGCTGGTTGGAATGGTTTTGTTGTGCGAACACTTGTCCCAATGGAGTGGGTGGAGTGGGGGTGGGGGATTGAACTAGTTGCACTAGTGGTGTATAATAGATTTGTGGGGGTGGCGGTGCCACAAATGTGGGAATTTTCCCCAATACTGCTTTGTTGGCCAAACCATGGCCTAAGTTTGCTGTGGTGGTGCATGTTGTGCATAGGAAGTTGTTGCTTTGGACTGGGACATCATTCTTGCGTAGTTCAGAGCTTGGTTTTGGTAAGCAACATTAGCAGTGTTGTTTGGTTGTGATGGAACTGTAGGTGGGGTCGGTCGGTGTTGTGGCTGTTGGGAGACCGATCCTATGATGCCATCTACGGCATGGGATGCCCCTGGTGCATTGTGGTAGGAGGCACTCGAACGAGGAGCATCTGGAATGACAGTGTACAAATATCCAAACTGAGCGTAGATCAGGTCAAACTGTTGAGCTTTCAGTATGGCCTCTTCTTTGGATTGACGACGTTCAGATGTGACGTCCTTTGCTATAGGTGGGAGGAATGTCTTAAGGAACCAATCCAAGAAGATCTTGTTGTCAAGTTGGATTTTACATAGGCTACATCGTTGCTGCCACTAATGGATATGGTCGGTTATATGAGTGGCAGTGTTTTGACGATAGGATAATAGGATCTCCACCCCCTCATCATATCTGACGGGGAGTTGGAAATACTGTAGGAACATGAAGGCTAGGGAGTTGAAGTCTGGGTATTTGGCCTACAGTAGCTCAATGTAATGTACCATTTGGCTGTAGCACCTGTGAGGGTGCATTGGAATAACCTCAGTCTGATGGAATCATCTACGATGTTGTTTGACGAGCACCATAGATGGAATGTCTTTATGTGGTTTTGGGGACATTCCCCGGCTTTGCCTTCAAACTTGGGAATGTCTGATGGCAGCTTGGTTGGCATGGGTGGCCAGAAAGCTTGGTGGTAGATGGGGTCGTTTGTTAATCGAGCCAAATCAAGTAGGTTAATACAAGCCATGAAAGACAGATTGGACCCTAGGTTGATGTGGGATGGGGCTGTGATGGTGGTGGGTTTTACAGGTGCATAATGCATCTGCACAGCTGGGGGTACTTGTGGTGGCACCATTGTGGATGGGCCAATTTTCCCAAGTGTTGTGGGAGGGACCGTATGAGTGGTGGGGACATTTCCCCCATGTGTGACATTAGGGGCAATGTAAGTGGATGGTCCACTACCCCCCTATGTGGCAGGAGGGGTAGTGTGTGTAGAAGGGCCACTGCCCTCGTGTGCTACAAGTGGGCCAGCTTGGCTAGCCACTATAGGTGGTGGCAACTGACTGATGACAGTCTGCATGACTTTTCTTGGGCCACTTGCTAGGTTGTGGGTGACAGGTTGTGGTGTGGACATGAGTCCACTTGCTAAGGTTATGCCGGAAAATGGATTCAGGTTTTCACTAGCCATGGGGATTGATGGTGCGGTATGCATATCTAGTTCAGACTGATATGGGTCTGAATCTGAATTAGAGGCTGTGTGGCCTTCTGATGGTGTGGCAGATCACTGAGAACAGTTTCATTGGTGTCGGTTGAGTGTTCCGAATGGTGGTGGTTCGCCTCTTAGGCATGAGGAAGAGCGTGGAGGATCAATTATGTTAGATTTTATGTATGAAACTGGTGGGAATGATGTTTGGACCCCAGTTTCAGTGTCTTCCTATTGCCTATAGGTGGTCACTTGACCACCAAGACTACCAGGAGACAACGCTTGGATTTTTGCTCACAGGTGTTTCTACTCAATCGGAAGGGGTCGTTGCTTGTTTCGCTTGGAAATTCCTCTTAGTGGCCAGCTACTTTGAGGTTCCTGTGGTACTCCTCATAATGATTTTATGGGCAGAGCCCAAGTACTTCCCACAGCTGAAGCAGTCAGGGACTTATGTCCTCAAAGTCTGCAGATTTGTTTGTACTTAGTGTAAATTGATAAATTTTAAGGCTCTCTCAGCGTCATGAACTGAGTTGGGTTGATTACTTGGTATGGTGTATTTGTTTGTCTATTTTTCTGATATTTGGTAGCTGCAAATGGTTTATGAATTCATCATATTGTGGTTGTGCATGCAATCATTGAATAATCAGAAATTGTGAACAAATACAGTTTTTAACCCTAAATGTTTATGGCCTAACTAGATAACTACCTCACACCGATATTCCTCTTCAACCAAGAGAAGGTGTTGGCCTCTCAACACAATGGGAATAAGCCCATCCGTAGATCCATAGGTCACCTCCCAGATGCAAGGTTGGTCAACAGGGAGGATGCTTAGCACCGTAAGAATCCCTCCTTCTCTACCCCCTCTACCTTCCAGGCCATCCGATTTTAATACTTCGGAAAAATACTCAATGAAGGGCCTAGATCTATACGAGCTTGCCCTTCTTCGTATCCCAGAATACCTCAGAAGGTGATGACTAGGTAGAGGAGGAAGGGTAAGCAAGATAGTTAGTTTTAGGTTGATTTTAGTTAAGCTACATTCATTTGATTAAGCCATTAACATTTACTTGGAATTTACACATTGTTTGTAAAAGAAATTGCAGAAAATTGAAACAAAAACTGAAATTGAAGTAGTGTGTTGGACAGAGGTCATTGAGCTGCACTGACAGTCCCTATAAAACTGCAATTTAAGATTTTTTTGACAGACCGCACATTTCTGATCAAATCTGGCGAGGGGGCCGCAAGATTTTTTTAGAAACAGGCGAGGGGGTCGCATAGATTTCACAGATAGTCGCAGTCTGTGTTTCTGAGTGTGGTCGTACATTTCGGGGGATTAAGTATGCCATGGGCACACCTGTTTGGCCATTAAGTGTACCATCATCCCTTGTTTAGGCCTGATAAATGTGACCTGCCCCAGATTTGGGGTTTTTTCAGATCCAGAGTCAGATTCGGTCGATAGTAACCTGTATTGTGGCCAAACTAACTTGGATTTGCCTAGCAGAGGCTTCGGCAGTACTAATAACAGGAAATAAACTAAATTTGACATGAAATTTTAAAAACTAGGGAAAAACTTGAAAAACTTGAAATTTCAAAAATTTGGACCAGGGATCTTGTGGGATCGACCTAGTATGCTCGCCAATTCTATAGCAGGGATTGCTCCTTACTATAGGGGTAGGAATGGCTCCCTTCTGTCTATAGGACAGAAGGGTAGGATCCTGCTTGGAAAAAGAATGAAAGGAAAAATAAAATGTAAAGAACAGAAATAAAAGCAAAGATGGAGAAGAAATATGGAGAACCGCTCTGCAAACAAAGGTTAGGGTTCCGCTTCCAATGACTTGCAAGCAAATATTAAACTACTCTAAACCAAAATACCTGCAAAAAATGTTAGGAAATAAACTTGTAAATGAAATCATGGGTTAGAAAACAAAGAAACTAATAAGCTAATAAACAAAACCAGAAAACAAAATTATACCTTCTCTTTGGGTGGAAATGGGCCACCATACCCTAGCTTGTGGAAGCACCTCTCTTGGATGGGGGAGCTATGGCTCAATGGAGATGGAGGAGAGGGAGTGTCGGTGGCTTGAGAGATAAAGGGTCTCAAGGCATCCATAGGCAGCATAACAGTATGCAACGAAGAAGTGTTTTGAGAGTGACCCCCCACCCTCCTTTTATAGATTTTTTGGGGTTTTAGGGTTTTAAGCCCTTGGTCCGAGATTTTTCCCCTTTTTTGGGATTTTAGCCCCTTCCTCCCTAATTTTAGCTCCTTTTAGGGTTTTATCCCCCTTTTGGGGGCTTTAGCTCCTAGGAGAGTATTTGAGGCTCCTTTTTGGGGTTTTTAAGCCCTTTTCTTCGTCCTTAAGCATTTTTGAGGGTGTGGGGGTGTAATGGAGGGTCGTGATGTGGTGTCCTTGGGTGGTGTAGGTCATGGAGAGCTTAGTGAGGGATTTTTTGGGTGAACAAACCCAATTTCTCTTTTGGGAACACTAGTGTGGGCACTTCCTTGCCCTAGACTCCTCAATATCAAACTACGACTAGGACAATATTATCCTTTCTTGTAACTTTAAACTTTCTATACTTATCGAAACTCATGAATCAACCTATGCGCCATGATCTGAATTGGCCACCGGTTCTGATTAAATGAAATCCCTAAGTTTGAAGGGAAAACCAGAGAGCATTCGGGTGACCATGTCACAACTTTTCATTTGTAGTGCTCCTCTAACTTGTTGAACGATGATTCGATTCGACTGAGGCTATTTCAATGAACTCTGACCAACATGGAGGATAAATGGTACATTGAACTTTCGTTTGCCTCCTGTGATAGTTTTCTTGAATTAGCAACTATTTTTTAGAATCACTTTCAACTTCTTATTTGATATGATGTCAGTACAGACCTTTTGTCGTCCTTTCAGCAAAATAAGGCCACTCATATATCTGATCATATTTAGGAGTGGAGAAGGATAAAGAGGCTCATCAAAGCAAATATTCCTCCCGAATTCCTTTTGGAATGGTTTTTGAAGTCTTTACTCTCGTACATTTCAAAGGATGTATCAACTTTGGGAGTGACCTTGGAGGAGGAGGCCATACTCAAGGCCCAGCAACTGGACTTGATTTATGCCCAATATGGGATTCTATATGAGATTATCCCTGAGGTGCCAAGATCCAAAATGAAATTTGCTAAACCAAATCCTAGACCACATGTCAATAGCATGGTAGGTTTATTTGAGTCACCAACTGTAGAATCATTCGACAAACTGATTCATCAACTGTCAGTGAAACAATATGCAGTGGAGGAAGCTAAGGATGCTTGTCCATCACCCCAGAATATAAATGTTTTTGCACAATATACCAAAAAAGGAACTCAACAGCTTGGTGGGAAAAAGAACAAGGGTAAGAAAGGCGAGGGAGGTCAGAATAAACAAAAACCTGCCAATAATGCTGAGGGGGGTAATAAAGATAAAAATAAGTTAAATTTTCCTTACAAGTTGTGTGAGGAAGATATCCTGACCTATAAATTTCCCTTGAAGGATCAAGCATAGAAGTTGCTGAAAAAACAACAACCTATTGTCCTGAAGGATCCATTTTAGCAAGGACAAAATGCAACTTCTAATTATCCAAAGAACATTGGGGACACACAAAATTCTCCCGCTATTGGCATGGGAAAGGATCACAAGGAAGAAGTTCGCGTGCAAGCAAAGAAGGTGCGCCATGTGCACGATAGAAAGAAAGGAAGGTCACGAAGGAAGAAAAGGACCAGCATAGGAAGAATGGAAAGGCGAGTGCATGAGCGTGTAGGTGACAATGACTGAAAAGCGACAGATGCAGAATCCAAATCATGGCCGTTTAAGGCGGCATAATCCTACAGCAACACACGTATGAGGGAATATTTGTAAGTCAGGCTGATAGTGCCTCGTGTCAAGTCATAATCACCATAGCTGTAGCCCGAGGGGCGGCTGATGGTGACAGTTAACCGACTTCCTACATGCAATTGGCCCTGCGTGGTCATGTAAAATAGTATAAATAGGAGGAATTCAATGGTAAAAGGGTTGGCCTTAATTACGTTTAGGCTGGTTGTAATTATGTTTTAGGTTGGTTTTTTGATAGTAAGAAGGTTGGATTTTCAGTTATTGTTTGGCTATTCATCGATATCCATGGTGGAGGATGCCATTTTGTTGTAATGTCATAGAGATTGGAGGAAGAGAATACTAAGGATGAGTCAGGTAGCGATAGGAGGTTGTTGAGCATGGATCTAGCTATTGTGTGCTCAGACCGCTAGGAGTAGAAGTAGGGTAGAAGAAGAAACTAGAGAGCGTGAGAACCATAAGTCTGAGTCTTAAAGACATATCATAAGATTAGTATACATCTTGCAAACTGCAAGGTGCTATATCCTTTTCTCATGCCAGATGAAGAGCACCTTGGTGGTTTTTCCCAGATGGGTTTCCATGTTATCTCTTATGTTTGAATGGATGATTAATGCTGTGAATGTTTATGTGAATGGTTGTTATTTTCTTTTTGTGTAATGCTAAAATATTGATTAAATGCCTGATGTTATACTATAATCAGTACATGAATGTCTGGCAAGGCGTCGTTGAAATATATGTATATATCAGCCTATACATTTCTATCTTAAGTCACGATGTAAGTTGCAGACGGTTTATTAGTACAAGTTAGCTGCGCCGCACAGATTGCACCATTTGTGAGGTTGAGAACAAGGATAATTTGCACTTGATGACATATAGTTGTACTCAGTTGCATAAGGCTGAATCCTCCTTCCAGCCATCCTATTGCATTCGTTGAGCTCCTTGGTTGCCCTCCAAGGGACTATAATCCCTCAACAATCATAGAAACATGGTTTCGGTGGTTACCCATCGAAGAGATATCTCAGGTGAGACTGCACCTACTTTGCAAGTGTTTTCGACAGGTCTTGCTCTGTTGGGCCGGTATCTTGGGTATTTATTGAGTTGACGGGCTGCACGGAACCTGGGTCACGCGAGTTAGGAAAAGTGGCCAACAAATGGTTCCATTGTCAGGACCTTATTGATCAAATCAAGGGAGATTTTTTGGCACCCGACGAAGAAGTAGATAGAAGACTGAATGGATTCTAAAACACTAGCATTCATGCAAGAAGAGAGTACAGGGACATGGTTGAGCACAGAGAACTAGATAGACAAATATATATATTCTGATATTCATGAGATCTTATTTTCTGAGTTTCCCATTTTACTACATGAATGGTTGTCAAGATTAATCACTAAGCAGACAAATTTTCATAGAAGAGAGACTGTCGAGTGGAGTGATCAGTTGGTTCGTGGGGTAACTAGTGTAAGTAACCCTATTTCTAGAGCTGTTGATTTTTTGGGTTGACAATATATTGCAAGGATATATTACTGAGTTTGCAGTAGATAATATTACCTAATATAGTGAAGCTGAAAGAAATTTTTTCCAAGGACCCTGAAGAAGATACTTTTTACGTATCAGTACATGGATAAAAATGATTTCCTATCAGAAGGGTATTTTGCAGTTGAGTAGTTAGGTTGCGTTCCTAAGAAGGAGGCTATGTCATAGATGACCTATTGAGAAGATGGGAAGGGGTGAGTTGAAATGTTCCCAGGAAGCACAGAGCCTGAATTAGAAGTTGGAGTCCTAAGGAGTGGAAGAATATTCAGATCAGGAAAGAGAAGGAAAACTGAAAGGGGACGATGAAATCCTAGATTGTTCGAGGAGAGTCAACATAAACTTCAGTCATGTAAAGATGAAGGGTATTGCGATGAAGAGGAGGACTATAGCCCAATTTTGGAAGGACCAAAATATTCTGAGGATTCTGAGGAGACGTCGAGGTTAGGACGTAACTACATAACCCTAGCAATATCACCAAAGGTAAGATATAGAGTTTCATCCCCAGAAAGGACTACTAATATAGATAATGCTAGCCCCATGACTAGTGCATGAGAAGGTACACCCCCTTTGAATTATGAACCAGAAGACCTCGATGCCAACTCAATGGTTGCGACAGATGTCCGGTTACCCACATTCAATTGAAATGGAACGAAAGACCCAAAGAAGCATTGGTTCCTTTGTGAAGCTATTTGGATGGTGCGTTTAGTCCATAATGCAGACATAAAGAAGGCGCAGATGATCATGACCTTGAGGGGTTTCCCGCTAGATTAGTTCATGAAGTTTTGTTCTGCACCAATCGGAACACCGCAAAAGACCCTTGAAGAGATTTGAGCTGCAATGATCTCGGAATTCAAGAAACCTAAATCGAAATTGCAATGTATTACTAAGATCAAAGAAATATAACAAGAACTGGTGGAAATGGTATGGGATTTTGACCAACTGTTTAAAACACTGATGGCCAAGGTAAGCTTGCAAATGTTTGATGTGTAGCATAAAGAGTGCTTTATTTCTGCACTACTTCCACATATCTGAGGTCATTAATGCAACAGAATATTGAATCACAGACAGAAGCACTAGAACTACAATGAAGTTAGAGGTCTCACCCATTGGTGATGGTGCCACAGGAATGGTGCAGATCCAGTCGCAACTGGCCAATTTGATGATACAAATTCAAGACATCAAGAAGGGTAAAGAAGCACAAGAATATTTATGGTGCACAAAATGTAGGATGAATGATCACATAAGGATAAATGTTTGAACTTCCTGAACTACGTCGCATCAGGTGCACCCAACCCATTAAATGGCCATGGGCTACCATGGTGTCGCATATGCCAGTCAAGTGGCCATCGCAACAAAGAATGTTTATATTTGCGAAAATTTGTAAGTATCCCTGCAAACCTATTATGTAAATTTTGTAAATGATTAGGACATGATGAGAAAGATTGTAGAGCATATCAGCTCTTGAAATAAAAGACTGTCGACACCTACTTAATGAAAAATTAAGGATTCACTCAGGCTGAACAAGCGCAAGCCTCGTATTAGCCTGCACAGTTCCCACCTAATCAGTACCAACTGCAGTACACGCCTCAACAATTGTACGTGCAACAAAAATCCTATCAACCACACTACCAACAGAACCAGTACCCACCACAGCAACAACACCCACAAGGAAGGGGTGGCAGAAACTTCAGAGGAAAAGGTGGAAGAGGAGGATTTGGTAGAGGAAGAGGTCAAGTTACGTGCTATAACTGTGGACAACTGGGTGACTATTCCAAATATTGTGCAGAGCCTACAAAGACATGTTCATATTATAAGGAACAGGACCATAATGTCGAACAATGTCCTCAACTGATCGCAAAGTGGAAAGAAAGGACCATTACAGGACCTAAACCTACACAAAACCCAAAACCTAATGGAATGTTTAGATGATTGTTGTTGAACCACGAGACCTAAACATTACTGTCATAACTCGAGGAGGTGTGACGATTGGAGCAGACCCGGATAAAACACAAGAGCAACTGTAGCCACAAGTGAGGCCAGCCACACAGAAAAAGGAGCCACTGAACATCCAGAAACATAAAGAGGTATTCTGGGATGTACAATCAGAATTCATAAGCCCAGAAGTATCGTCAAGTTCTACAGAAGTCAAGGGCATGCTTGAACAGTTTCAACACATATTGTAGAAGAGGTTTCTACCAAAGGCTAGTAAGCTAACAACCTTTCTATCAAGTTGTTTAACACTAATGCAAGATAAAGATGCTATTTCAGAACTACAAGCAATGATAGAAGAGATACCTGTAGAGCTATGACTTGAAAATAAAGTTAACCAAGTAGGAAAAAAATGGAAAACTGGTCGCAAGTTGAGGATGACTGCATAGATAGGTGACTATGACATGGATTATATCATCTTGGATTTGGGCTCAGATGTTGATATTTTGATGCAAAAAATGTGGGAAAGTATGGGCAAGATGCGCTTGGATTGGTCTCCTATCCAGTTGCGACTTGCCAATTAGGTGAAGGTCCTACCCATTGGTTGGTTGAGCAATGTACCCATCGATGTCAAAGTATTGTGCACATTTGCAGACTTTGAATTCATTAACATTGTTGATGACATGAACCCATACCCTACTTTGCTGGGAATATATTGGGCGATAGAGAATCAGACCATCATAAATTTCAAGAAAAGGATTCTCTCATTTGAAGATGAGAAAATGAGGGTAGCATCACCCATCGATCCATTAGAAGGACAAAGATATGTCAAGCCTGTCTATAATGGGGGACAGGGTGACTATATCGATCATATCTACAATGTCATAGCTATGCAGGAAGATTATACCAATTCGACAGCAGATGGAAACTTGAGCTGGAGATGCGCAAGTTGATGTACATCTGAATCAGGTGAGGCTTTAGAGGGTTGGAAAAATAAATAACATGAAGTCTCTATGAGAAGGTGTGCAAGAGTTACAAGGTATGTGCGACGGGTGGAGAATGAGTCAAGGGAGCTACCCACCTATGAGGGTTTCATATACACATTGGAAATGACACCTAAAACCTAGGGTACGTCTATGGAGCTACGATGAGGAACCCAAGGTTGCGTAAGACTCGCTAAGCAAGTTTTGCATACATTTGGATTTGATGACAAGCACCCTACAATTGATGCCATGTTTCAAATAGTAAAGGAGAAGATAGTTGCTAATATCCCTCCTAAAGACGCTAATTCTCACCAATGCGGCGCAACCAATCAATAGTACAGTCTGACTAGAGACCCAGATGATGATCTGACTAACATCAACATATCAGAATTAGAGGGCACAGAAGAAGTAGAAGGAAGTAGCATTTCAAGTGACCAGTTCCTCCAGTCCTTTGAAATCAAGAATGTACATATCGAATCACCAAAGAACCCAAAGCTCGCCAATATCAGAGATTATTGGGATGATGAAGCAGTTGCAATGATCACGGATCTACTACATGAGTATCAGAACCTACTCCCTACCAACTTCTCAGAAATGAGGGGAATAGTGGGAGGCTTAGGGGAGATGAAAATACCCCTGCGACTAGATGCTAAACCTAGTGAGCAGTGACAAAAGGCATGACATGATCAACATATCAGGATTAGGCCATGCAAAGAAGGAAGACTTGTCTTACTGTATGACAACAAATTGTTCAAGCACCTGGGAAAGTTGAAGACACCTTGGCTAGGGCCATATAGGATTGTGCACATCATTGATATGGGTGCAGTAAAACTCCAAAATTTAGATGGTACCTATGTCATGGGCATGGTGAATGGAAGTCGCCTGAAGCCATGCTATGACACACATAACATCCTGGGTTTAAAAAAAAGAGAGGCAAGAGGACGTAACCTACTCTCTCACAGGACTACGACAGAACTAGCATAAAAGCACAAGGGATAGCACAAGCAACAAAACGCGCAATAATCAAGTCACCGCGCCAAATCAAGCAAGGAAAAGGAAGCATGGAAAAATCAAGCAAAGAAAAAATCCGTTAGCACGCAGACAAAGAAAAAAGCGACAAAAGGATGCAAAAAGTGGGAATGACAGGCTAGCCAACATTAAACTACAAATCTCTGACAAATATTCTGGAAGCTATGACATCTAAGTGACATTAATTCGATGCAGTACGAAGAACAGGGTGACATACTTTTTAGTCCCATCACCCATCATCAACATAACTACCATAACTAACCTAATGGGTATAACCTAGAAAGTGAGTTACAGAAGTTAATGAAAAAAATGTCGAAAGAAACAACCCAGGAGATCGATTAGACCTCAACCTCCTATCAAGTGATGATTGCAGGACACAGAGGGCCATATAAATGCTCAACTTCCCCATCAAGCATTCTATTATGCACAGTGAGACCTGAGAAAACTAGAGCCACGTGATTAGAGAGCTAAAACCTACCATCCTTGTTCAATTACGCCGACTTCCATGGTAATTAACATCCCCAATGATAGTGAGGCATTGGATTCCATTGTTATCTTTTGTTTCCCCATTGACAAGGAAGAAGCAATACAGTCACCCAAGGTACAACAACCGCAACAGCAACTAGAGATTAACCCCATGGAAAGAATGCACAAAAATCAAGTAGCTGTAGCACCTGAAAGAGAGCCGAGACAGCCCGGTGCAACACAACCAGGAGAGGCGTTCGAACCACCACCACCATAGCAGAGAAAGCACAAGGTTACAATAGCTCAGGATGAGTGAGGAAAGGCACCTGTTGGCGAGCAAGAAAAATATGCCATTGAAGAAGAATTGTTAGCACAAAGAGAGTCGCAGGAATACCGAGTTGATCTGAATTTCCCACATTAAATTCGGTCAAGGAGAACTGATGCAGAGGAGGGAGCTCTCCCAAAGAAGGCGGTGAATACTCTGGTAGTGTCACAAATTCCTATAGGTGTTCCCTTGCTAAAGGATGTCCTGGATGATTTGGCTAGGTTGAAGTTCTAGGACTTTGACACTCGACAACAGGAAGGACTGCAGATAATAGACTGCATGGTCGTGGACCAGTCCTCTACAAGTGATGCCCAGGTGCTCAGGCCAATGGACTGGGCTAAGGGACTTTCTCATGCAGGTCTGACAAACATGCAGTTCATGCCTCAGTTTAGCCATAACGTACAAGTCAATACGTACATGAATAAGTTACTGGTATACTTCCACAGAGAATTCCTATGGCTAGATCAGCCATATATGGTCAATGCCGAGTTAATTTCAAAAATCACTGGCCTCCCAAATGAAGGCGATGATCCTGCGCCATACTTGGCCAAGCAAGACGTTAACCCTATCAAGCGAAAGAATAGTCTTTAGCTAGCTGGCTAGGGCTTCTTTATTGGGACCATATAGGACAAAAGTGTGCATGTCGCTACAAATATCCTATCTTATAAGATGATCCACAAGATGATACCCAATCAATGTTCTGCAACGGTGGTGGAACTCGCATATTTATACGCGCTAGGGGGAGTATTCAATTAGCCACGGTACCTGCTGAACGAACTCATAAATGATGCAATGCAGGCACAGCACAAGGACACTTAAAAATTCCATTATTCCTGGCTGCTGATCTTGATTTCGTTCACTATGTGGGGTAACCCACCGGACACATCCAGATGGATGTCCCACTACCTTGCCTTGGTGCAAGGTACCAGAATATGTGGGAAGACAAGGTGGAAAACAATTGGTAGAAGGATAACAACATTTTATTCTTTGTACACATAGAGGTGTTGCATGATGTTGTCTGCCAATCCCATAGAATCCATGCTACGACAGTACATAGGTACACCACATTCATCAAGTTTCAAGCTGAAGCACATAATATAACCCTACTGCCAACAAAGGACCCATTCAAGCAAGTGCACCATGCAAACTTCATGGTGAAAAACGAGGAGATGGATACAATTATTAATCTTTAGCTGGAGGAATGGCACGGCCCACTAGTAGAGATGCTTCCTAAAGAGCAGAATGCAGAGGATCCCCCGCTTCACCAAGTTAATGGGAAAGAGAATGAAGGTGACGAAAACCAATATGATCCATTGCAGGAACACAATGGGGATGATGATAATATTGATGACTAGGACCATTATGCATCAGAGCTTTCGCCAAGTCAAGAGCATGTGCAGACATAGACACACACACAACAACAAGAGGGCCATTCGTGCTGCAAGAAGCAAAAATACAACAGAACAACGAACACAAACACATTGACTGAAGATGATCTGCAAGAACTTGTGGATGCTGTTGCGAAGGTCATGCAAGATAACCTTGCTAGTCTGAGGATGCAACAAGTAAACATTGCTACCCAAGTCGAGGGCCATCTCAATAAGTTGATAGAATCCACCCAGGATTTCAAAGCCATAGTGGAGGTCAAGACATATGGTGTTGATCCCAGTATTCCACTAGTTACACCAGCATTAGTGCCTGCAATCAAATTGGTGATTCAAAGGAAGGCACTAGAGGAAGATGTAGAGAAAAGTGTAGGCCCTGATGATAACAGTATGTATATAGACTTATCCAAGCTAGCCTTGGAGGAAGTCTATAACATTCAGCAGACAGTAGCATCCAAAATTCGGCTAAGGGAAAATTCTGTTGCTTACTAGGAAATAAAATGGCAGCGGAAGGAAAAGTGGCACAAGGCCCTGTTGAAGGAGAAAGCACAAGAACTACAAGGGTGCATCACCCTTCTTTCCAAAAAAGAATAGGAAATACTAGCGTGTGAAAAAAGCTGCATCACATTAGTGGACTCCATCAGGAATGCTATTGAAATCTAGGCTTTCACATCACATTCAAGCATGCAATAAATGCTCATACACAACCATCAAAGACAAGTACTTTGGGAAGGGACATCCAATCCGTTGTTGTATTATCTTTGGTAATTATTTATACATTATGAGATAGGTTGGAGCAGTTGTACCCACTCACACTACTCATTTGTTAATATCTATTTATCATTTAAACTATATAATTACATGATGACATTTAGGAGGTAAGTTGCCCCCTCTACATCTTCTGAAGAGAACAAAGAAATATGCATCAACATCTTGGGTCTCTGCTACTGCTGAGTAGTCCTCACTGTGCATCAACCATGCATATTGGTCTGCATAGGTAACTTAGCTACAATAGCCACCATCTTGATAGGAAATAACATGTGTACAAGGTTCTACTGTGGCTCGTTACTCTTTAGCCTCCATCTTCAATCTAGCGGTAGTCCATCGAAGTCTCATCCTCTCACAATGGCAGGCAACCATATTCTTCCACAATGAGGTATTTTGGTTTAAAGCCTCAGCCTGGCTCATCTGATCGACATCTCCATCGGTTCAGGCATGCAGGGCCTTTTGGCTCTTCAACTTTATATGTCATTTCTCTGTTTTCTGCCTTTTCGAGGTCACAAACCAATAATAGTTTCATCATTTTGATAATGAGGGGTACATTGCCATCATGTCTCATTGGAGCGCTTTGTTGTGTAGGTGTATGATATCTGTTTGAATATAATTGTCATCTTTTGAACTGCTTGCAAGATTGTGTGATTCCTGCTCATGTGCATGACCAACTGCTTATAGTCCGATTGACTTAACATGACTCGACTTAAAATAGTTGGAAAGAGACCAACTTGATTTACATAAAATGGAGGGGATCACCTGCCTCTATTGAGACTCATGTTTAAACCCCTCTTGACTTCAAAATTAAAATGTAGTCACTTCAAATCTAATGACTCAATATTCACAAATGACTTACCATCAAAATTGAATATTGATAAGCCGACCAGTACTTATCATTCCATTGATCTTACTTGTAACTTCATCGATAGAACCATTTTACATAAGACTTACTTATTATATGTATTAGGGACAAACCAGACCACTATAATTTTACTTTTTTGTACATGGACTAGACTTGCAAATCAAATCGAACAAGATCCTATCAAACATAGTTAGATAAATTCCATACTTATAATTTATGGACCATAATTAAAGTCTTGTCAACATAACTTACATTCAACCATAATTAATATGGAAGATACTATTTATGAAACACAATATAGACCATAAAATATCGATGTCAGCATGGTGTGTTAGTTGATGGTTGCAGGATCAGCTCCAACAATTCGATGTGATCCCCTCCAACAATTCGACGTAGAAGACACTAGTTGCATTAATCACACGAGATTATAACTACAGATTACACTAGTCGATGAACAATTAATTTAGTTGGTTGGTAGGTCGATGGTTCTCGTCGGGTCTCATAGACATTTTACTGATTGATGGTGGCTAAGGAAGGATATTTTGGGACTTGTTTACTTGTCCAATGCTGGCGACTATTGACGTTGATGATCGATTGACAGTTATCCATCACTAGAGCATTCACCAAAGCTACGGGCTGGTTGAAAACTATATATGATAACTTCATATGGCATTCACCAGTTATCCGTATCTGCACACACCACCCATTGTGACTGAGGCATCACTGGAACCATAAAATGTAGCATGTTTGGATTTCTAGTTGCTATCTACTGCAGAATTTGCAGTAGCTATCCAGAAGAAACTGAATATTGTGGCCAGTTTTTCAGGATCCATTCCACAAGGAAAGAAAGAGCCAAATAATTATAGGCATACTTCACCTTAATTGATATCAGATCATAGAATAAATATAAATCAAAACCTGAATCGATATTTGATTGGACGAGCTCGCTTTCTTCATACTACCTAAACAGTGAATATTTCTTTCGTCGGCTACTGTACACATTGGATTGTGCAGAAATTGCATAGGATTGATCAGATGCAGAAAATACCACACGTTTAAAGACCGATGGTCCCATCGCGGGATACAAAGTGGCAGGAATGGGAGATGAAACAACATTATAAGGAGACCACGGGGGTGATAATGACCCGACCCGTCGAATCGAGAGAACAATAATATGAAGCTTTTGGGATTTCTGGCGATACTCGAATATCGATGGGTAACTTGCCTCCAACACATTATTAGTTGACTAAAGCATTGAATAATCAATCCTTCTTTTATATATGGAAAACAATTCGGAACCAAGAAAATGTATGAGTACAATGCATATAACGAGTACGGTCCCATATCTCCGTAGTTATATTTATGGACACTTCTTTTTTGATAGCAGTAGATGAACACACGGGCAATATTTTCTTTTTCGATAGTAGTAGATTTATCAAATTCACAAACTCATGATCAGTATTTAATATTTCTCCCTGTAGGTCTCCTTTGCATCTTATGATTTCCTTCAGGTTCAAGCCACCCCACTCGCTGTTGCTGTCACCCAGCCAACTGAAGGAGGCAACGGTGCTAGATGCTGAAAGCTAGGCTTTCACATCACATTCAAGCATGTAGTAAATGCTCATACACAGCCATCAAAGACAAGTACTTTGGGAAGGGACATCCAATCCACTGTTGTATTATATTTGGTAATTATTAATACATTATGAGATAGGTTGGAGCGGTTGTACCTGCTCCAACTGCTCATTTGTTAATATCTATTTATCCTTTAAAATATATAATTACATGATGACATTTAGGAGTTAAGTTCCCCCCTCTACAAATTCCATTGCAGCATTCCTACCAGAAGCAGGGAAAGAAGATGAAGACTCCCTAGCTAAAGCGACCAGGCTTGCAAAGATCACGCATGATCTTCAGCAACAAGTGGAGGAGATGCAAGCTAGGAAGATGCCAAGAAAACCCCTGGAGGTGCTTGAGGAGAGAAGAAGAGAAACATATAAAGATATTGAGAAAATTCAAGAAGGAGAATCACTCTGCGCAAAGGTTGTAGATGTTGTCGCTACCATTTAGGGAGCATTGCTTGAAAATGAAAAAACTGAGAAAATCAGGTAGAGTGCGCGAGAGGCAGATGAGAAAATCAGTGCTGCAAAGCAAGAAATGAGGAAGCTACCCCTCTAGTATAAGGTCGTCAAAAATGCAGAGATCAAGAGACTACAGCAAGAAGTGCAAACCCTTCACAAACGAGAAAAGTCTAGGGAAGCTGAGGTAGAGACACATCAGTCGCCAGCCGAGCGGCTCACAGACCTTATTCAACCTGTGCAGCAAAACATTCAAGGCATGGTACAATCAATAGAGGAAAAATAGTTGGAATATGTCCATTCAAAATTTGTTGAGCAGTTGGTTGCATAAGCAGACCAAGTTGCAGAGGAAGTCGCTAAGGTTCAACAGATGGTGAAGAAATTCCAGGACAAGGTTCATCCTGTTGCGTAGCCTGAGCGGCACCAACAAGTTAAAAGTGTGCAAGGATATAAGGCCGAGGCATGCAAAAAAAAAAATCTGAAGGGAGGAATGCAGCGAGGGAGGCATCCCCAGCACAAATTGCACGGAATGAGGAAGTTGCATGAAAAGAATGGTGCATTATAAACCCACCAACAAACTAGCTAAGAGACAACTGGTGGGAGGTCGCAGACAACTGGAAGCCACCGACAGATTGTTAAATGCATGAAGATTCAATAAAGATTTTGTGCTCATGACATGACATTGACCTGGGTGGATCAGGTGTGGGAAACTCTGTGACGGTGACCGGCCATTACATCAATAATCGATCACGACTGTCAGTATGGGAGAGTGACGTCACCGTTAATCATAAAAAATATTAGAGGAAGATCTGGTACACCATAGGAAGGTCTTGTCCTAATGATGCACCTGGATAAGCCTATATGGCATGTGACCCAATGCTCCTCTTATAAAATAAGGGCGCTCCTAGAGCAAACATCACTTGGTCATGCTACTTGAGCACCAGTTACAGATGGGTTGGGGTGTGTCATGGTGAGCAGCCCTACGGGATAAAGTAGTTTCTGCAACCTTCAATGTGTGTGGTATCCCCGAAGATGGGAATAATAAATATGTTAACAGTATACAAGTTATTTTGACCCAACTAGAAGTCTCTGGCGAAGTCATCCTTGGCTATTTATTTTTCAGTTTGTTAGCACCCCTGGCTACGACACCCAAAAGGAATCCGGTAGGGACCAAAGTCCTTGCCGCATTTGACAAAGTCTGTAGGGTTGGTGAGTAGACCCAACTTTCGGCAGTCCAGATGAGGCCTCCATGTTTGGAGGGACCAAAAAAGGGCTACATGGACAGATATGGCTGGAAGATCGTGATGCTGAGGTGAAATTCGTCAAAGTTTGGGGAATCATTCACCTCTACAACCCTTGCATGCAAGGATTTTCTGGTTTTCAATATGAACAATGCCTCATTCTTCAAATTTCATATCTATGGCAAAGAGGGTGGTGAAGAAAAAGATGAAGAAAATGATGAAATCAAGGAAGAACAACAAGAATACAAGCTATAGCGAACACAAGGAAAAGACCACGATCTTTAGAATGATAATAAGAATTGGGTTGCTGTGTCAGAATGGGACACTAACAATCCTGGTGAAATTTATAAGTGGAACTCACCAGTAAGACTCTTTAGATGATGCCGAGGAAAAAATTGTTGAGTTTTGTAATCTAAAAATTCTTTTCAGTATGGGAAGAAGCCGCGGTACAGGAAACACTGCAAAAAAAAAAATAATAATGAACAAAGTGCACAAGGAAGAAAGAAGGAGAAGGTGCACAAGAAAAAAATATTGCAGAGGTTGCTGCATAGATTGCGCCTCCTCATATGTCCATTATTTCGTGGCTTGGGATGAGCCACATGTGAGTGTTGGGGGCCTGTTGGCTTTGGAAAGGAGCACAAGGAAGAAGATCACGCGCAACAAAATAAGGTGCACCACGCGTGCAATAGAAAAAAATGAAGGTCGTAAAGGAATCAAAGGACTAGCGCAACCAAAATGGAAAGGCATGCGATGAAGGAAAGGCAAGTGCATGAGCATGCAGGTGATAACAACCAGGAAGCGACAGGTGCAGAATCCATATCATGGCAATTCAAGGTGGCGTAATCCTACAGTAACATACGTACGAGGGAATATTTGTAAGTCATGCCGATATTTCCTCGTGTCAAGTCGTAATCACCATAGTTGTAGCCCGAGGGGTGGCTGATGGTGACAGTTAACCGACTGCTTGTATGCAGTCATCCCTGAGTGGTCATGTAAAATAGTATAAATAGGAGGAATTCAATGGTAAACAGGTTGGTCTTAATTATGTTTAGGTTGGTCATAATTATGTTTTAGGTTGGTTTTTCAATAGTAAGAAGGTTGGATTTTCAGTTATTGTTTAGGTGTTAATCATCAATCCATGGTGGAGGATGCCATTTTGTTGTAATGTTGTAGAGATTAGAAGAAGAGAAGAATTGAGAAGAGTCAGGTAGCGATAGGAGGCTGTTGAGCCATGGATCTAGCTATTGTGTGCGCATACCGCTAGGAGTAGAGGTAGGGTAGAAGAACAAACCAGAGATCATGATCCTGTGTATATCTTCATCATGGAGATTCTGAGCTATCTATATTGTATGTGGTGATGACCACACATGTCATATTTTGTATCATGCCTATTCATTGCCATTGTACTCTTACGGTATCCAGGATTGCTACATCTACTTCCAGTTATGTGTAGAGTTTGATCATTGTATTGTATTGATTGGATGGCTGGGTCTTCCACTGGGTTCTTCATCAATCCACTTCTGGGATGGAATTATAATGTATTTCAGTCATCGTATGACCCCTATGACCTCACACATTAGGGGGCATCTTTTACAGCTGATTTTACCACACATGGTGAATCATAATTTTATGGCCTTCCATGTCCCTCTACAGACTCTTTAGACCCCATGGACCATTTTTGTACCTTTGATGTTTTCAAGATCATCCCTAAAAACATGCAATAATTGCCATATGTGAATTTTAATCCCTTTCTCGCGTATATACACAGATTTGACCCTTAAACCCGCGTACATCGAGATGTGTGCAAAAGTCCAAATAGTTTTGCAGTTTTCCTTGATGTGGATCTGAGTCACTTGTCTCTTGGCCTTCTATATGCCTTGAGATCACTTGGATTTGATGTTCCATTACCCCATTGAAGAGCTATATAAGGAACCCTTTGGATACATTGAAAGGAGAGGAATTGAAGAGCAAGAAAACTATAGTCCATTGTTTCCAGAGCTTAAACTTGAGTCTACAACCCTTTGTCCCTTGGATCACTTTGTCTTCTTCCCAAGCTTGCCTTTTGCTTGTGAGCTTGCTATCAAGAGATGGAGGATTGAAGTGGTGGAGGCCCAAGTGGGGGACTGAGTTTCTCCGATTCGTAGGTGTGCCGACAAAGGTTGTCACTATTGTAATCTCTATTTTATATTAATATAAATATCTTTTCATGTCCAATAATGTGCATTTAAATGAGTATTGAATCCATGGATGATTTTAAATGCTTAGATGTTATTGATTATATATGATAGAGTAGGTATAACACAATTATATATAGCATTCTTGTCTTGTTTGTTGAATGTTGAGATAGAAAATTACTTATACAAGCGAGAGTGGAAAAGCTCAACGAGGATCTACATCAACCGTCTTGAATAAGGTATGTAGCGAGATCCTTTAGTGTTAGATATTTGGTTTCTCTTGCATATAGGAAAGGATTGATTTCTATGGTTACTCTATCTATTATGGTACCCCAAGCCATAGGATTTTTTCTCCGTAATATAATTGGCGACCATATTGGGGAGTTCCTAGTCATTTCCTTTGGGGGTTTTTATCGGCATTCAATGTTCTTGAATTGCTCTGATTTCTCTGTTTCTGAGTCGGTTCTGGGGGCATGTATGTCTGGTAGTGTCTAATAGGAGTAAATTCTATCTTAGCTTGTCTGTTTTACCTTATTTTTATCTCTTTTTCTTCCTATATGCAATTTTTTGCTTCACAGTCACGTGTACACGCGGGTTTTACTGGAATTTCCGTGTATATACGCGGGTTTTCTACACACAGTCGCGTATGCCATGATTTTTTATTTTTAGGGGAAGATTAAGTGTTGCTGGGTGATTTTTGATGATTGCTGAGTCTCCTTGGATGTTTCTAGAGTTTGTATACACCTCTATTTCTGACCAGAGACGTCTTTTAGTTATAATTTTTTTTAAATGTTCTTGTCATTGCATTTTCTATTTTTTGTTTTGGGATTAGTGCATTAGGTATCTTTTACCTTGGTGCTTTGCTTGGGTGCTGTTTGATAGTGCTTGTAGAGTTTGGGGGTGGTAGAGTCATTATTTTGCTTCATTATCTCATTTTAATTCAAAAAATACAAAAATATTTGCTTTTTGAAACATGATGCATTTTTGCATTTTGCATGGTACTTGCACTAGGTTTGCTTGGAATAGTATTAGTCATATTTTCATATAGAATGACTACATTTTTCATTTTAAGGAGAAATTTTCATTTCACATAGTAGCATACCTCGTTTTCCATTTGACACAATGCATTTGAATTGATTTTTAGGTGTGCATTTTACTTCTTGTTGCGTCATAACACTATTAGTTGCACGATCATTCACCCTTTTGAGTAATAAGCCAATTAAAATCAACGCATAATAAAATGAATTACATTCTTTTCTTTTATAGGGTGCACCAACAAGATTAGGTTTTAGGGTCTTGGAATAATTCATTGTGATTAAATTCTCAAAGACCACTAAACAACAACATGTATGTGTCTGTCTAGGTGAGAGTGTGATATTCCTTGGTATAATTAGTGTTTCTCAGGATCCTCCTCTTACAAAGGAGTTAAGCACGAGGTAGTGTGAGCGGTTATTGATTGGGATGACCCCTAGTCATAACTGAGTAGCATCGGAGATATTTCCAGGATTGTATTCATATCTGGGGGCTCTTTCGAGAGTTTTCGAATTTGCTACCCTACCCATATGGTCAATCCTGCCTGCGAATATCCTCCTGAGCATTGATTATATTGAGGTGACCTTATTTTCCTTACCTAGGTTATTGAGGGGGTACTTTGTAGAGGTTATTCTGCAGGTGTCCCGGTTAGGTTGGGGTCGGACAGCATAGTCGCTATATGCGTTGAAGCTGAGGGCCACAATAATTGGTTATGAACCTCTGCTTGTTGTGTATGGAAGTCTCAAGCCTCTCCTAGGCGAGACATACCTGCTTCATTCGGGAGCTCACATATCCTACCCTTGATTGCTTATGATTTGGCTTTACATTATATCGGTGTATGCTTTGTGCACGCTAGTTTTCCTAGGGTTTGCGTAATTAGATAGAGTCTTTTTCATTTTTTGAGTCATTGTGGATTTAGGTGCGGTACTTCACCATTCTCGTCGTTTAGCAAGACTTCCATATTCCACATCCCCTCTTCCTTTGGGAGAGAGAAATAGTCTGTCTGGGAAGACTACTTGTCAGATTGATTCACACATGATGGGAGATCATGAGGATGATATTCCTGAGATGTCCTATCCACCTCAAGAGGTTGGGGAGGAAGATCCTATTCCTGTATATGATCCTTCACCTGATATAACTTTACATTCCAGTTATGATCCCTCATTCACAGGTCGTCGGTACTGGTTTCCAGGTGACGAGACTCACCATGAACCCACAAGCACTATTCACTTTAGTTATGGCATGTTTGATATCCCTGCACATGATCTGGCACATCATGCTGAGTCAGAAATTGAACCTAGCACTATGCATGGGGGCATTCCCATTCCTTTCCATGCAGAGAGATTTGGGATCACTAGTCACATTACACCTTCCATCTCGGCGGTGGAAGCTACCTCATATGTTCATCCTAGGCCTAATACTAGTAGTCATATGCAGATACCAGAACCGAGATGAGTGAACATAGGGAATACCACTTATATTCCTTCACATGTCCCTTCATCCTCTATTCCTACTCCTTCGAACACGTTCGTTACAACCCTTTGTCCCCCACATTCACGTGGTCCTTCGGGTCAGAACATTGATACTAGTCATGTTCATACTACGACTACTCGCACAGTAATTTCTTAGGGTTAGGCATCTCCTGTTGTCTTAGGAGGTCACATTCCTGTTTCTGGATCGTCTTAAAGTCCATCGCATTGCATTCCTCATATCCCTAGTTATGGAGCTTCTCATGGGATATCCCATGGGACATCTTATGGAACTTCTCATGCACCATATTATGGTCTACAGTATGGACATAGTTATCAACCTTATGGATACGGGTATCAAAAACCTGCTTACTCCTCTACTTATGGATTTGTAGCACCACCTAATCAAGGTTCACCTCATCATAATGCTT
Organism: Pseudotsuga menziesii; assembly: GCA_001517045.1. Classification (NCBI taxonomy): domain Eukaryota; kingdom Viridiplantae; phylum Streptophyta; class Pinopsida; order Pinales; family Pinaceae; genus Pseudotsuga; species Pseudotsuga menziesii. The sequence goes on from LPNX010022780.1 coordinate 87,053, forward strand.
CCATGCAGCCTTATACGAGTCAAACGGGAGGAGGATATTATGGCCAAGGCCATGGTATTTACAGTAGTTAGCCTTATATGAACCAAAACTATCAGGGAGCATGGCATAGACCGGCTCAACCTAGGCTCCCTTTCCTCACAACATTAAATTTACCTAACTTATTGAGACTAATGAATGATCTAGTATCTTATGACCCGACTTGGCCGGCTGTCCCTACCAAGCTTCCCTCGGACATTCCCAAATTCGAGGGAAAACCAAGAGAATATCCTAGTGAACATGTCACTACCTTTCACCTTTGGTGCTCATCCAATTCTTTGCACAATAATTCTATTCATTTGAGGCTATTTCAACGCACCCTCATAGGGCCTACAGTGAAATGGTACATAGAGTTACCAAAGGGGCATTCATTTTGTTCGATGAGCTTGCTATAACTTTCCTCAATCACTTCCAGCTACTAGTGCGTTATGACGTTGGTACGGAGCTCTTATTGACATTTTAGCAAGACAAGGCCACACATATCTTGGACCATATCCAAGAGTGGAGTAGACAAAAGAGGTTGATTAAAGCTTTCATACTGTTGGAGTTTCTCCTTGAGTGGTTCCTTAAATCCTTGCTACCTTATGTCACGAAGGATGTTTCTACATCCGAAGTCCAGAATGAGGAACAAGAAATTTTTAGGGCACATGAACTAGATTTGATTTATGCTCAATCCAGGATATTATATGAGATCATACCTAATGCTCCACATTGTAGTTTCAATCCTAAGATCAAACCTAGACCACATTCCATTGGCATTGTGGGATGTACAAGTTCCAAAACTACGGACTCGGTTACAAAACAAGTGAGTCAATTGTCTATTAACCAATCCACGTTGGTAAAATCTATGGCTTCATCTCAACCCACCCAAACGGTGAGTGTACTCTCCATGCAATCGTCAGACCAGAAGGGCAACCAGCAGCCCGAAAGGAATAGGAAAAAGGGTGAAAACAATCGCAAGGGTGGGAACAAGAATGAAAATTCCAATTTTAATGACAAGAACGAACGTAATGTTGGGGTGGAAAAGCATTCTAAATGCATGGTTAAGTTTTATTGCAAGTTGTGTAAGGATGACCACCTCACTCACTTGTGCCCTCGTATGGAAGACGCCTCGAGATTCATAGCACAGGGCCCAGCTGTGCTGACCAATCCTTTACCCCATAATCCAAATATGAACTCGAGGACCCATGGATCCTCATTTTGCATTAGGTGGAGATCAATATCCATGGGAAGCCATTACTGGTCATGGTTGCATCAATATGGTGCGTGCTACTAAGGTTGTGACTCGTGCGAAATACTATGGTTCGTCGCAACCAGACCTTGGGAAACAACCTCCTCCTAGTGAGATTCCTTTGTGTATTGAAAATACTATGGATAAACCTGAGAGTGTACCTCACATTCCTAAGGGAGTCTTAAATCATTCGAGTCACAATCCTAATTCCCAAGCCGCCCAAAACTATTCTGTTGTCGAGGATTTGGGCCACACTCCGTGTGCGATGTCTGCACTTGAAGTTCTTCTGAGTTGTCTGTCGCAAAGGAAAGCTTTGCTTTCTGCTCTTGGGGTGAATGATGATAAATCTTATTCCATCATCAAATTTGAAACCATGGGACTATAGCCTCGCTTGCCTTACTACGTGTCTCTCTTTATTCATGTGGAATGTCTTAACATGACTGTCGAACGCACTGTGATTGATGAAGGCGTTGCTACTTCCATGATGTCTTTGGTGTGTTGGAAGGGTTTGGGTTCTCCTGAGTTATCTAAATCTGCTACCATGTTTAATGCCTTTGATGGTATATCATTTTAGCCGCATGGAATTATTCCTTCTGTTAAGGTTCGTTTGGGAGGAAAGACCGTCACGATCGAGGTCGAGGTGGTTGATGCGCCCCTTGACTACAATCTTTTATTAGGTCAGAATTGGATGTATAGTATGCAAGCTGTAACCTATTATCTATTTCGAGCTGTATTGTTTCCATTTAATGGGAATATTATTATGATTGATAAAAAATCATTCAAAAATCCGAGTGTCAGTGCATCGTCGGGAGCTTCAATTCCGATTATCTATCATTCTCAGTTGACAACTGGGAGTGTGGGTGTAGGTATGTATCCATCCCTTATGGGGACATTTAGTTGTCCTGCAACCACCCTTATGATTGGATCTAATTTCAGTGGGGCTTCATCTTCATTGAATTCATTGTCTTTTTGCACTTCCCATATGGAAGATCCTTAGATTCTCCCTACACCGAGTCTTTCGAACGGACCTGTCGAAATGGACGTGTCATTTCCTGTAGTTATGATTGCATACCAAGAAAATATTGATTGTGTTGTAGATCCTAGTCCTTCCTCTTCACGGATAGAGGAGGAGGACTCGTATGTACTGCTTACATGGGAAGTTGAGTCCTCTTCTGCACATGACTGCCTTGATAGTGTTTTTTCATAAGATGAAGCTATTATTGAGGGTATGTCTGGAGTTGAGCCACCTTGGGAAGAGTTACATCATAGATCTTATTTTCTTCCTGTGCTTGACCATTTGGAGCATGAGGAATTTAGGGAGATTATTAGTGAGAATATTGGTAGTCCTATGGTTCCATTAAGCTCTCCTGGTCAGATGGCTGATGGGAACATGGAAAATATATCACTTACAATTCCTATAAATATCTCTCATGATCCTGGCAAGATTGAGAATGTCTATATGGGGCAGAATGTTCCCCTGCTCAGATTCTGGAGTATACCGAGCTATTCAAATAATTTTGTGATATCTTTGCTTGGTCATACGAGAAAATGCCAGGTATCATCCCTCGTATTGTTGAACATGAAATTAAAACTTATCCCAATGCCAAACCTGTTCGACAACATTTGCATGCAGTGAATCCTAGAAAATCACCCACGATTAAGGCTGAGATAGAAAAGCTATTGAAAGCCAGTTTTATCTATCCCATTCCCTTGATGGAATGGGTTTCAAACCCTGTTCCGGTTGATAAGAAATAGGGAGCGATCCGTATATGTACTGATTTTTGTTACTTAAATTGTGGATGTCCTAAGGATAATTTCCCCACTGACCATTTATTGACTAGATTTTGAATGAATATGCGGGAAGCGAGGTATTTTCCTTCATGGATATAATAAGATTCAAATTAAACCCGAGGATCAACAAAAAACCACATTTATTTGTCCTTGGGGTACATTTGCATATCGAAAGATGCCTTTCGGTCTTAAAAATGCTCGAGCCACATTTCAGCGGGCTATGACCTTGATTTTTCATGATCTCAAATCGATTATTGAAGTCTTTTTGGATGACCTAGCTGCTCACTCTCGGCTGAGAGTGTGTCATTCCTACCATTTGAGATTAGTACTCGAAAGGTGCTGCCACTATCAGGTTAGGTTAAATCCTCATAAGTGCATCTTTTGCGTGAAGTTAGGTCGCTTGCTAGGATTCATTGTTTCCAAGGAGGGTATAAGAGTTGATCCCTTAAAGGTTGAGGCAATACTTCAATTGTCTCCCCCGAGAAATATTAGACATCTTCAATGTTTGCAAGGCATGGCAAACTTCTTACAGAGAGTCGTGTTTAACTTTGCCAATTTGACTAAAGGATTTATGCGTATTTTGAAGAAGGACACTACCTTTTGCTGGGATGAGTGAGCCCATGAGTCCTTTGATGCTCTTAAACAAGCCTTAGCATTGACCCTCGTGCTTAGTCCACCCGAATATAGCCATGACTTTTTGATTTATGTGGCCGCGTCCATGTAGACGATTGGTATGGTTTTGATTTAGGAGGATGAGGAGCTCCATGAGCATGTCATATACTATTTGAGCCAGAATCTTATAGATGCGGAAATCCATTATTCCCATGTGGAGAAACTTGCCTTAGCTACCGTTCATGCGGTTCAGAGATTGAGGCACTACATTCTTCTTCGCTAGACCTTGATGGTAGCTCATGTCAATCCATTTCAGTTCATCCTCACTAGAAGGATGATCGAGGGAAAGTATAATAAATGGTTTTTTATTTTGCAAGAATTCGATCTCGAATTTGTTTCGGCGAAATCGAAGAAATTGTTAATTTTTGCGGAGCTCAATTCCAAGTGAGGAGGAGGAGATTTATGAAGATATGTTTTTCAATGAGCATATCTTTCTCATTTCAACTTTGGATCCATGGTATGGAGATATTATCATATATTTACAAACATTGAAGGTCCCTACTCACCTCTCACGAGATGAGCGATGACGATTACGTCACGTATCTAACAACTACCTTATAGTGGATAATACTTTGTACCGCCATGGGATAGATTCCATTTTATGTCGTTGTTTAACCCATGAGGAGGCTGAGGTTGTGCTAAATCATTGCCACAGAGGGGTGTGTGGTGGTCATTTATCTGGGCTTTCTATAGCCCAAAAAATATTGAGAGTGGGATATTTTTGGCTGTCGATATTTAAATATTGTGTTAATGTGGTCAAGAAGTGTCACCCTTGCCATGTGTTTGCATGCAATATGCACTCACATCCTGCCCCATTACATCATATTATCACTGTTGGTCCCTTCGCTAAGTGGGGGCTTGACTTCCTGGATTGCAACCCAGATTCAGCTGGGGGGCATCATCATATTATAGTGGTCGTTGATTATTTCATGAAATGGCTGAGGCTATGCCCATAATTAAATCCAACAATGAGATGGCCGTGCATTTCGTATTCAACCAGATTATTACTCGGTTTGGTATTCTGAAAGAGACTGTCACTGACCATGGTAGGCACTTTCAGAATCGAACAATGGAAGAGTTGGCCTTGAAGCTAGGGTATAAGCAGGAGCACTCCTCTTCTTATTACCCTTAGGCGAATGGACAGGTTGAAGCAATGAACAAATCACTTAAGTCCATTCTCCAACAAACCATCGCACAAAGAAAAATGAATTGCCATATCATGTTATATCCTGATTTGTGGGAATATAGAACCGCGATTAATATTGCCACCGGTTTTTCTCCATATCAGCTCGTACATGGGGTGGAGTCTGTCTTACCAGTTGAATGAGAAATCCCTTCATTGAAACTAGCTATAGAGCTTTTACCAGACACTTACACATTGGAGGAACATTTGGTATGCTTAGAGCAGCTTGATGAGCAGCATCAAGATGCTTTAGTGGCTCTAGAGGTAAATAAATGCCGCATTAAGGTCTAGTATGATATGTTTGTCTATCCAAGAAGGTTTAGTGAAGGAGATTTGGTCCTTTTATGGGATCAATCTAAATAACCCTTGGGGTCAGGGAAGTTTAATCCCATGTGGCATGGTCCTTACGTGGTCAAACATGTGTTACAGAAGGGCGCCTATGAGCTGGTATATTATGAAGGGACAACCTTGGCGGAGCCTAGAAATGGGCTCTATCTTAAAAAATACTATGCATGATCTTCAGCTAGGGATGATTGTTGTATATTATTGTACAGTTTTTTTTTCATAGTTAGGTTTTCTTATGGTGATCGGGTTTGTTGATTAGCTTTCATTTCTTATGGAAAATGTCGATGGAGTCTTCTGTTTACATAGCATTCGCTGATGGTACTAGCTACCACACTCAACACTCAGCCTCTACTTCTTGGGTGATTTATACTCCTACGGGTTAGGTATTGTCTTCAGGAGGCGTATGTTTACGACCTTCTTCGAACAATGTTGTTGAGTATAGTGCCATTATCGAGTTATTATGGGATGACATTTCACATGGTGTTCTCTCTCTTGAGGTACGTCTTGATTTGTAGTTAGTAATGTCACAGCTTAATGGCTTGTATCATGTTAGGGATCCAACATTATTTCGAATATTCTTACGTGTGAGATTGTTAGAATGGAAATTTGACAACATAACATACATACATGTTTCAAGAATTTATAATCAAGTTGCTGACTCATATGCTAACTATGTGTTAGATTGGCATTTTTTTCATGAACTATAAGCACATCACAAACATACATTTTTACACACATGTAAATAAATAAAATCGATCATCATAAAAGTTTTTCATTAAACATCCAAAATGTGACGTCATAATACATAAGTTTCATAATACAAAAATGGGGCTTTCGAGCCACCAAAATATAATACACGGTAGTACAAAAATGAATCACTCTCAGGTCTCTAATCTTATGGAGGAGGAGGGGTGTTCTAGTCATGGTAGCACACCATGGCTCTAGCTAGTCGTCGAAATAACCGAACCCATGCTTGTGGTACCCCAACCACCTGATGCTGCATGGCCTCAGGCAAGTCCATGACTTGCACCATGGGTACTCTGTGTGTTAGCCATACAAAGTTTGTGTGGATGCTCTGGAGCATTCGCTCCACATCCAAACCCATGATATCATCTCCTCTTCCCCTCCATCTATGATGAGGCAAGTCATCAGGCCACCGTGGTCCAACATCTACATACATATGACAGATTATCACTATGTGTCGTCACGCAAAAACATGTCTTTTGAGTCTATATATAAAAAAACACAATTTTTTTTAATAATTCAAAAAACTTAAAAAGAGGGTTGGGATTCATTAACAATGTCACCATATACTAATTCTGGTGGTAGGGGCATGTCGAGATCTCCCCAAAAATCTATCCCTACATAAGGGTAATCATCGATGGTAATAATCTGCTGCCGCCAGCATGGAAAGAAATTAGCTGGGTAGGGGTTGGACACCCTACCTCCGCCCAGTCTACACATAGCATCTGCCCAACGTCGTTGGGCTAGATCTCAAACCCCATGAGGATGAATGTCAACTCTAGGGCTGACCCCCAGAACACGCTCTAAGAAGAACGTGCTCAGTATACTGCCAAAACCGAAGTTTTGTACCCTGCCCATCTTGCAGTCACTGAGCTGCTGCTTCATGTTACTCAATAGTGCAGTACACCAATCATAGACTATGGGTCTCATGCACTCCACTGCATAGAATATCAATGGCCGCGAAGCCTGGTGGAGTGAGGCTAGCTCTGCTATCTTGCTGAGTGGCAGTAGTATCGCCTTCAGGCCTATTACCTGAATGGATTTTATCGGGATCTGACTCCTAACCTTCTCAGTGTCTGGAAAATAGTATACTACAATATACTCATCAATGGTGAGGCCACCTCTAGGCCCGTGAGAGTGTAGGTTTACCACCTCTCCCTGTCGGGACAATCCTATAATGAAATATATGTCCTCCACCTCTATAATGAGGCACATCACGTCGATATGGAAAGACTCTGAATCAGGATCCCAATAGTCTACTAGCATCTGCAGCAGTCTTAGTTTGGCCCTTAGGCTACCAAGACACCAAAACTTGTATATCCCACATGCACGAAGAGCTTGTTGAGCCATCAAATCGCCCCATACAGCCTCTTCTACATCTCCATGTTCCCTCTCCCTCCATTCTAGTACCATCCTGCACATTAAAAATAATTTTTAGTCAATATTTCACCTAAAAAATCATGTGCGCGGCTGCATACGCGATAGTTTGCAAAACAACCACATATGTACGTGGATTTGGGCACTTTTTCTGCGTATAGCTAGCCCTATATGCGGAAAAAACCCCGATTTCTACATGGGACGAGAAGACTAATCTAGATTGGCCTAAAAATAAACAATTAACCATGGAAATTGATAAAATTTACATGAAAATGGAAGAGGAGGACATGAGGAGTTACCTAGAATAAGCAGTGTCAAATTTCGTCAGACGAAGCTCCCGCAATTCGTGTTTGAAGTTCTCAGCTCAAATGGGTAAAAAGTTTCAAATGATATGTAATTATTGAATTTTTTACTATTTATAGAAATATTTTGAAATTTTTGAAATTTTTTACCCCCTTTCTATTGTTTTGGACCATTTCTGACTATTTTGGACCATTTTGGACTAATCTAATGATGTAGGAGACCATTTTGAGCGTCGTTTCGACCATTATTTTGGCCCGTTCGTGCTAATTTTAGGTGTTATGTCTAAACTAGCATATAGGTTAGATGTCATATTCGTTTGCATTTTGCATGGCCTTATGACCGTTTCATAATCATGTTAGGTACGAACCCATTCTATCTTGTCACAGAACCTTCTTATTGTTTTAGAAGTGACATGATGCGAATGGTAGAGCTTGACCATACATGGGTGCCCTAGTTAGCTCCTTTATTGAATTTGGTGCCCATGCTGACATTTTTTCCTTTAGGGTGTCGAAGTCCTTTGTATAGTATTGCCATGTCTTTGCGCAAGAGCCTCATACTCCTCTTGATATTTTTGCTAGCCTTATTCCCCCAGGACTCCCTTATGTCAAGTTGTAATTGCATTATCACACATTTTTCCTGCCTCATTGAGCTTTATGCCGGCTTCGCTGACTTTGATTATCATCCATATAGCTTGAGCTTGTCTCATGTCTAGCCATGTAGAGGCATTTTATATATCTTTTGTAGCTTGATTCCCCATTTTTACCGGGAGGGGACCTTCCCCTGAGTGTCATTATCTTACACATGTGTCCTTGCATTGAGCATAGGTATGTTCCACTGCTTGTAACTAGTTTGTTTTCCCATTGACACTCGTCTCCTCCTAGTCTGTAACTATAAAGCAATTTTATTCTTTTTCAAGCTTTTCAAACTATTTGAAAAAGTAAAAAAAAAAAAAAACCAAAAATACGGACAAGAAAAGATGTTATATTTGGCAGTAGTTGAGTCCTGTCGCCTTCAAACAGAGCACTATATATCACATCCATTGGTTGGGTTAATAGTTTGAAGTTAGGAGCTGTACTCATTTCTTTGAGTTTATCTCCACCGACTGGTTAAGCTTCCAGTCCCTATGGAGCCTCTGTCGATGCCTCTTGTGTTGCAGAGATGTCCCAGTTTTGTATATCGAGTCTATGCTGCCTACATTCAGTCACCATTCACCTTTATGCTGTTTTTTGAAGGAAGTTGAAACCTGAGTCGACCATTCCTCAGATATCTTGAATTTACATGTTGGCCATTCCCGGTACTGATACTGGTTCATGCACCTGATGATTGAGTCCTTCCAAATTATATAGCTTTGCTGAGTACCTTGTGTTGGATGATGGGGGATGCCTTAATGCCCTCCTTCCAACGGATTTCATCCCATCGACTTCAAATCATTTATTCTGGGATAGGAATCTAGAGTCATTTTGAGTGACTTGAGACTTCCAGTCATCAGTGGCAGGTTATCTCGCCATCGATAGTTTTTGGGAATACATCAATGTCACCTGATCGATGGATCCTTTCAAGTGTTCAACCTCGACACCTTTATTCACACTTGTTAGTTTTCACTCTAGTACCTTGTGTTAGTTTTTCAACATTAAGCTAGCATTATGTTAGAATCTTTACTGAGAGAACAAGTACAGAAATCAAACACAAGAGACAATGAACATAGTGTTTTTCATTGGGGAAACCATAAATGGAGAAAACCCTGCAACTTCCTCAAATATAGAATCAGCACAAGATGTAAAACCCCAAAATAGTGAGATGCACTCCCAACAACAGTAATCTTCTTCTTGTCTAGCCCTAGTGTCTTCTCCTTCCTCAACTATGCGCTACACTTGAGTGTGTGAGTAATGTGTGCTAAATAGAGACTGCAGCTCTCTATTTATACTAATCCTAACAGGACTGAAACCCTACTAGGGCCAACCTCTACTAGGAGAGTCTAATAACCCTAGTGCACCGGAAGTGCGAGGAATTTAACCCTTGCACAATCGGAGGGTTACCCACTATGACTTGACATGACTTGTTTACATTATTGATTCTCCTGATCGAAAAATTAGGGGATGAAAACATGACTTAATTACATAATAAATACATCATGGAATAAACATTGGGTTACAATACATAAGATACATAGATGAATACATTCTGAAGTTACAAATACATCAACACTCCCTCTTAACTAGGAAGGTATTCTTTCGACACAATTTTCAGCACTGGTCTTCTTCTCTGTATCATTGGATCATCTTGTCATTTGCATCTCAAGTCTTCTGAGTCTTCAAGTCATCTTTGTCTTCAAGTCATATTCATCCTTTGAATCTGGATCATCATCACTGGATTTGGATCATCTCTCGATCTGGATCATCATGGGACATCATCATTGGATCTAGATCAACATCACTGGACTGGATCTGGATCATCACTCAATCTAGATCATCACTGTTGGATCTGGATCATCACTCGATCTGGATCTCTTGGAGTCATCATAACTAGATATGGATCATAGCTCGATCTGGATCTCATCTGGTCATCATCATGTGTGCTAACTTGTCATAGGAAGTTCTACAGAGCTATCCTTCTTTCATGCTGGTTGTAGGCCTAGCTATCAGGTAGGTCTTCGCCCAACACTTACATCTAACCTACTCATTAGAAAGGCACACCCAACACTCACATCTGATCATGTAGGAACCTACAATCACATCAGAAAGGCCCAGCACTCACATTCACCATCATGATAGGACATCACATCACTAACATCTATGAAGAGGCTTCAACACTTATATCTGACCTCGAAGGAACTAAATCCTCTCACCATCACCAGAAAATCTTGCACTCACATCTGACCTAGAAGGAACTGAATCCTCCACCCTCACCAGAAAGGCCCCCAGTCCCAGACTGAGCTACCTGGTAATGCACCAGGTGCCTCCAATCTCCCGGAGAATGGTAGTTTCCCTTATATCTGACCTGGTAGGAAACAAGTCCTACACCCTTGCAAGAATGTCCTGCACTCACATTTGACCTAGAAGGAACTAAATCCTCCACCCTCATCAGAAAGGCCCCCAGTCCCAGACTGAGCTACCTGGTAACAGACCAGGTGCCTCCACTCCCCTGGAGAGTGGCGGTTTCCCTTACATCTGTCCTACTCGACAGAATGGCCAGCACTCATATCTAACATGGAAGGAACTGAATCCTCTCACCATGACATAATGGCTCAACCCTTATATCTGACCTACTCATTAGAATGGCTATGAATCTCAGCACTCATATCTGACATGGAAGGAACTGAATCCTCTCACCATGACAGAATGGCTCAACCCTTACATCTGACCTTCTCATCAGAATGGCTTTGGGTCTCAGCACTCATATCTGACATGGAAGGAACTGAATCCTCTCACCATGACAGAATGGCTCAGCCCTTACATCTGACCTCCTTGTCAGAATGGCTTTGGGACTCATCACTTTCTCTTGGAGGAAACCTCGATCTTGAGAACACCAAGCTTATCCCTGAAGTACTCGAACTTCACTCTGGCCAATGGCTTTGTCAACACATCATCTATTTGTTCCTCCATCACAACATACTGGAGCTTCACTACTCCTCTCTACACCATATCCTTGATATAGTGATACTTGATCTCGATGTGCTTCAACTTGTCATGGAACACTAGATTCTCTGACAACTTCACGCAACTCTGGTTGTCACAATGTATACAAGTAGCATCCATCTGGAGATAAAATAAGTTAGACAGCAGCTTCCGTATCCATAATGCCTCACAACTAGCTGAACAAGCTACAACATACTTTGCTTCAGTTGTACTCAGTGCCACACAGGATTGATTCCTACTAAACCAAGAGATCACACCTGATCCCATACTGAAGCAACACCCTGAAGTGCTCTTCTTTTTGATGGTACTGCCTGCCCAATCTGAATCAACATAACCCTCCAGGTTAATCTTCTGATTCGCATCGTACTTGAGCCCATAATCAACTATACCGCTCAGGTACCTCAGAATATGCTTTGCAGCAATCAAGTGACCATTTCTCGGATCTGTCAAGAACTAGCTCAAGGTGTTCACATCAAAGCAAATGTCTAGTCTCATGTTTGTCAGGTACATCAAAGACCCAATCATCTGATGATACATCGTAGCATCAACCGACTATGATGAAGCATCTCTCAATAGCTTCAGGTTTGATGCCATAGGTGTGGCCATAGTCTTGCAGTCCATCATCCCAAACCTCTTCAGGATCTCTACTGCATACTTCCCTTTTCCAAGGAAGATTCCATCCACACTCTGCCACACCTCCATACCTAGAAAATAATGCATCATACCCAAGTCCTTCATCTCGAACTCAGCAACAAGATTTCTCTTCGTATCAGTAATCAACCCATCCATACCTGTCACAAATAGATCATCTACATATAGTAGAAGCATCACTGGGTTTCCATATTCAACCTTGTAGTAAAGGTTGGAATCTGCTTTACTCTTGGTAAATCCCAAACTGGATAGAAATCTATCAATTCTTCCCTACCATGTCTTGGGTGCCTGTTTCAAACTGTACAGGGATTTCTTCAATCTGCATACATGAGACTCCCTGTCATGTGTCTCAAAACTGAGTGGCTGTTCTAAATACACTTCCTCTTCCACTACACCATTCAAGAAGGCAGTCTTGACATCCATCTGGTGTATCTTGCATTTCATCACTGCAGCTAGAGCAAGTACTGATATGATGGAAGTGTATCTAGTTATAGGTGCAAAGGTTTCTTCATAGTCTATTCCCTCTTTTTGAGATAAACCCTGAGCTACAAAAATTACCTTATATTTTTCAATGCTACCGTCTGCAGCATGTTTGATCTTGTAGATCCATTTGGAAGTTACAACTGACTTCCTGTATGGTCTTGGGACAACATCCCAAACATCATTCTTCATGATCGATTGGTACTCTTCGATCATAGCATCCTTCCATTCTTTCTGTTCTGCCGCTTCTTCATAATTGGAAGGTTCCCTATCAATGAAATCACATAGTAAAGCTACATACCTGGAATGGGATCTGGTCCTCTTTCTTTCTCTGTGATTCTCTTCTGGAGCCCCATATCTTTCTGCACCTTGGATAAGTTCTCATACCCAAGCAGGTTTCCTCTTATGAGGATCTTCTCCAAAGGTGGATCTACAGGTCTTTGTGGTTCTTCAAATTCTCGATCTTCTTATTGAGTTTCTTCATTCATGGTTGTATCATGAATTTTGGGTGCTTCTTCTTCTTCAGGTTCTTCAGCAAGTCTCTTTCTGGATTTGTTGTAAGCTGTGTCTTCATCAAATGTCACATCCCTGCTGATGTCAATCTTCTTGTATCCTGGGAAATATATTCTGTAAGCCTTCGATCTTATAGAGTATCCCACAAATATACCCTTCTTTCCTGAAGGATCTAATTTAGTCCTCTTCTCTTTTGGAATGTGGATGTACACAAGACGGCCGAATATTCTGAGATGGCTGACTTCTGGTTTCTTGACAGAGAAGGCTTATTCAGGAGTCTTGTTCTCGAGTACTCTATGTGGAGTACGGTTCTGTACATACACCGTTGTTCTGGTAGCCTCTGCCCAAAGATGCATAGGAAGGTCTTGATCATGAAGCATTGCTTTTGTAGCTTCCATGATAGTTCTGTTCTTCCATTTTGCAATCCCATTCTATTGTGGATTATAAGGAGTGGACAAATCCCTCTTAATGCCTGATTCTTTGGATATCTCTTTTAATTCATTTGAAGTGAATTCTCCGCCATTGTTTGATCGAAGGGTTTTGATCTTCTTTTCAGTATGGTTTTCGATCAAGGCTTCGAATTCCTTGAACTTATTGAATACTTCGTCTTTGTTCTTCATGAAGTAAACCCATGTCTTCCTAGAAAAGTCATCAATAAAAGAAACATAATATGCATACCCACTTGGAGAGTTTGATGACATAGCATTGCATACATCGGAGTGGATGATTTCTAGGATTCCTTTTGCTTTGCTTTCGCTGCTTGGAAATGTCTTCTTTGTATTCTTTCCTTTCACACTTCCTTTGCAGACCCCATCATGTTTTGCTTGGATTTCTGGAAGACCTTCAACAACTTTGCTTGCAATAGGTAGTGCTATGTAATGCACATGTGCAAGCCTTCTTTGCCAAAGTTCACTTGGCTCTACTGTGTCATGGACCAAGGCTTGTTCTGGATGGCCCTTCAATTTCTACAATCCTCCTTCTTGTTCTCCAATCACTATCGCATCATTGATAGTCTTTCCTTTTGTCCACATGATGACTTGACCATCTATGAATGCAACCCGCATTCCTTTTGCATCTAATGCTGATATGGAGAGAAGGTTCTTCTTGAGTCCTAGCACAAACAATACTTCTTTCATTGTTAGAGATTTTCTAGAGTCTAATTTATAGGAATATTCCCCACTACCTTTTATTGGATATTGGTAGTCATCTCCTAGATTTACCTTGTGAGGTGATTCATGTTCTGACAGTCTCACAAAATATTCCTTGAATCCATTCATATGTTTGGAAGCCCCACTGTCTATAAGCCAATAATCACTTCCATGATTAATGTTACCTATGAGAGCGGAGATCAGAACATATTCATCCTTGCTTGAAGAATCTTCACTTTCATATCTAGATCTCTTCCTGGATGGTTCATCATCCTCTGCAGCATGAGTATGATGTCTTCTTTTGTTTCTCCTCTTCATTATCTTCTGTTTCTTAGGACAATTCCTTGCATAGTGTCCTACTCTTTGATATGAGAAAATATTTGTGAAGTAAGACTGGATTTTTTCTACATTATGAATCTTCACATTCTTCAGTTGGTTTCTCAGGGTCATCTTCTGGTTTATGTTCTTCCCTTTAAACAATTTGGTTAGGGCATCAAACATAGCTTTAGGTGTCTTGAGAGAGGACACCTGTGGGATAAGGTGATCCTTGATAGAATCAACAATGATCCTTTTTTCCATAACCATCTTCTTATTATGTAAGTCTTTTGCCTCATCTCCCTCTGGAACTGGAACCTCCTCATGGATGTAGGATTCTAACTCATTTTCTTCCAGGACCAGGGAGATCCTATACTTCGAAGCTCGGAAGTTGTCAGCTCCCTCAAGATTTCCATCAAGCTTGGTATGATGAGACATCTTAACTGAGAACCTCAAATGGAAATACAAAAGATTTTAGATCTTACTAGGTTCAAGATGTCAGATCTGAAACTTGAGCTGAAGTCCTATAGAGCTGGTTCAGGAGCAAATTAGGGTTTTGCTTTTCTAGAGTTCTATCCACCCAAATGCCTTGAAATTTGTCCCTAAATTCGATTTTGGGGAGGAGATAAATCCAGGCCTGGGCTCACTGAAAAATTCCTCTTCTATGAAAAGCCCTAATTTCCGACAGTAGTGATAGGTCCAAAACTGAAAAACCTCAAAATTGGATTCTGCTTCGATAAAAAGATGTGCCCTAAGGAGGAGAGTTATTGCACCTTACTTTTTCTGAAAATCTATGGAGGAAGATACACAAACTAGGAATCCCTAGTTCCCGTAGATGCACAGTGTCTTCTTCTCAGGTTAGCTCTAATACCATGTTAGTTTTTCAACATTAAGCTAGCATTATGTTAGGATCTTTACTGAGAGAACAACAAGTACAACAATAAAACACAAGAGACAATGAACACAATTCTTTTCATCGGGGAAACCATAAATGGAGAAAACGCTGTAACTTCCTCAGAGATAGAATCAACATAAGATGTAAAACCCCAAAACAATGAGATGCACTCCTAACAGCAGTAATCTTCTTCTTGTCTAGCCCCAGTGTCTTCTCCTTCCTCAACTATGCACTACACTTGAGTGTGTGAGTGATGTGTGCTAAATAGAGACCCCAGCTCTCTATTTATACTAATCCTGACATGAATGAAACCCTACTAGGGCTGAAATCTACTAGGAGAGTCTAATAACCCTAGTGCCCCGAAACTGCGGGGACTTTAACCCTTACACAATCGGAGGGTTACCCACTGTGACTTGACATGAATTGTTTACATTATTGATTCTCTTGACTGAAACATCGGGGCATGACAACATGACTCAATTACATAATAGATACATCCTGAAATAAACATCGGGTTATGATACATAAGATACATATATGAATACATTCTGAAGTTACAAATACATCAAAACCTTGATTCCCATTTTCATTATCAGTGGGTGATCTCTCATCTGTTAACGGTATACATCAATGACTGGTAATCAAACGATGGACTACTATGATTGACCTCGACACCTCTATTCTCATAGTAGGACATGTACTCGTATCAAATTGTGTAGAATACCTTCTAGAGTGGTGGTATTTTATGCTATCTCCTTGATCGTGCCAGTGTTCATGAGATTTCAACTCTCGTGACTTGATTCCAGTATATGTCAGATGCTTCCATCCATTGTGGAGATCTTGATTCATTATATATCTTCATCCTTCATGGAGATCATCATCCTTTGTATATCTTCATCATGGAGATTCTGATCTACCTATATTGTACATGGAAATGACCACACATGTCATATTTGGTATCATGCCTATTCATGGCCATTGTACTCTTATGTATCCAGGACTGCTATGTATACTTGTAGTTATGTGCAGAGTTTGATTATTGTATTATACTATTGGATGGATGGTTCTTCCACCTGGTTCTTCATCACTCCACTTTTGGGATGGACTTATAATGTATTTCAGCCATCGTATGACCCCTCTGACATCACACATTAGGGGGCATCTGTTACAGCTGATTTTGCCACACATGGTGGATGACACCTTCATGGCCTTCCCTGTCCCTCTGCAAAATCTTTAGACCCCATGGACTATTTTTGTACCTTTGATGTTTCCAAGATCATCCCTAAAAACATGTTTGATTTGATATACGCGACTTTTAAACCCATTCTTGCGTATATACGTGGATTTGACCCTGAAATCCGTGTACATCAGGATGTGTGCAAAAGGCCAAATAGTTTTGGAGTTTTCCTTGATGTGGATCTGAATCACTTGTCTCTTGGCCTTCCATATGCCTTTAGATTGCTCGGATTTGACCTTCCATTACCCCATTGAAGAACTATATAAGGAACCCTTTGGATACATTGAAGAAGGAGGAATTGAAGAGAAAGAGAACTATAGTCCATTGTTGCCGGAGCTTATACTTGAGTCTGCATCCCTTTTTCCCTTGGAGCACTTTGTGTTCTTCCCAATCTTGCATTTGCTTGTGAGCTTGCTATCAAGAGATGGAGGATTGAAGTGGTGGAGGCCCAGGTGGAGGACTCAGTTTCTCCGATTCGCAGACATGACGATAGAGGTTATCACTATTCTAATATCTATTTTATATTAATAGAAATATCTTTTCCTGTCCAATAATGTGTATTTAAATGAGTATTGAATCCATGGATGCTTTTAAATTCTTAGATGTTATTGATTATATATGCTAGAGTAGGTCTAACACAATTATATATAGCATGCTTTTCTTGTTTGCTGAATGTTGAGATAGCAAATTACTTATACAAGCAAGAGTGGAAAAGCTCAATGGGGATCTACATCAACCGTCCAGAATAAGGTATGTAGTGAGCTCCTTTAGTGTTAGATATTTGGTTTCTCTTCCATATAGGAAAGGATTGATTTTTGTGGTTACTTTGTCTATTGTGGTACCCCAAGCCATAGGAATTTCTCTCCATAACATAATACTTTGTCGAACGCTTTCGATAGAAGGTCCTTTTGTCCACATGGTATCCTGCTATCTTTTGAAATAAAATTGGTAGGGAAAATGGTCTTTGTAGAAATTGAAGTTGTAGATGTCCCTCTTGACTATCATTTACTTCTGGGGAGAAGTTGGACCTATGTAACGTGTGTTATTCCATCATCTATTTTTGGATTCCTTGTGTTTCCACACAAAGGAAAGTTGGTGATTGTTGACCAACTGACATATACTCAGAAGGGTCGTATGGAGACTTCAGAGTCTAACATACCGTTGATTGATCAGTCATGCCTAGAAAATGAAAGTTTGGGAGTCGAGATGTATACATAATTGATGGGATGTCACGTCCCCAACCCTTACTTAGAGGAGAGGACGTGATAACATCTATCAACCCAGGAAATCTAAGCCTCCATGAACATAATATATAAATAAATTGCTTTAAAATAAAACATTCATAAGTATAACCATATGCATAATGCAATATATAGTAGAAGAAAATACCTTAATCCAATACATTCTATTCAATGCATTCATGCATTCAACATGTTCATGATAATTTCATAGTAATTCATAAGCAAATACAGTTGCAGAACTTAAATAAACAAGAATACTTATCTTTGGAGAAGCTTGTCCCACAACCATCTATGTCGCTGCAACATTCCACCCAACCATAGGTCAGTGTGCTCTTTAATCTCTTAGCAACATTGCCACCCCCAAGCTCGGCATGATTTTCCCCAAGGAATAAGGAACACTAGTATACTTTCCCCATAGCCAAGGATACGATAAAACTCGGTCAAGCCAAAACAACTGGATTTATTAGACTTACATAGGCAGTGGTTTACACTTAGCCAAATTCACATGAGACACATCCAATCCAACAAATGGGTTTATCAAGCTACCAACCAATCCATTCTTCTAGTTGGGTTTATCAGGCTGCCAAGGAGGTGGAAAGACTGACTGCTAAGCTAGTGAGCTCAACCCCAGAGCTATGAACACCCACACTGGATCTAGCCTGATTTCTAAACAATTACACACCCAACACAAGGAAGCATTCCCTTCTCTACTGCACAGTCCCTCAGGCCATGCCTTCCCTTCTAGTGCTTTTAAGGGCATGCAAAGAAGAAAACCAATCTTCTAGATTGGTTTGTGAGGTTCTCTCACACACTACGTTTATCAAGAAAGTCTAGACTATATTTCCATTCCTTCAATCAATTTAGATTCCAAACGTGGATGCAAACACAGTGATCTCAGTCCTGAGATTTATCAAAAGATAGTAGATGCTAGGGATTACATACATGCATAGAAATTTACAAATTTTTGAACATTTCCTGTGGCAGACCGACTGCTGCAAAATACCAAAACAAAAATTTTGTTGGTATTTCAAATCAAAGACACAAAATCGGGTTTAGGGAATTCATGATCAGGAAAAAGACTAGCAGATTGGAGAAAACGTGAAAATAAACAAATTTTTGAACATGGGAAAATCGTAAAACAAAAAAAAATGCCAAACAGGAGAAAATCCTGAACGCTCCAGAATTAGAATCATTTTTGCTTTCTTGCTGCTGTGTGAATGCAGAATTGGTTTTCCCAAAAGGTTTATCCATTCCAAAATCATGAGGGAAGGGGAAACGCTGGCACATGAGGGAAAGGTGGTCATTTTTTGTGTTTTCTTGCCCAAGAAAATTTAAAAAACATTTTTCCAGAAATGGTGCTCTTCCCATTTCGAATTTCTTTCCCCCCTTCCAACCCCCCACTCCCTCATCCTTAGGAAAAATCATGCCCCCATCTCATTTAGTTGCGTTGACATAGCCGGCTATGGGTTTTTAATTAAAATTTCAAATTTAACATGATGTTCAGCTTTTTAATGTTTAGCTAGCATACAATACCATCGGCTCAACCTTAATTTCTGAAACTTAAACACTAAACCAATGGTGGGGATTTTCCTTAGATCCACACCATGATTATTTATGTCATAATATTACATGCAAATGGGGTCAAAACCGGGGTGTTACATTCTCCTCCCCCTCAACAACATTGTCCTCATTGCTTTACAACATTGAAAAAAAATGCTTGCTGGTATTATCCTCAACAATCCATAGATTCGAACAAAAATGGATGTGCCAGTCACATGGCATCCTCTAGCTCCCACGTAGCTTCTTCAGGACCTTGGTGCTCCCATTGCACCTTCACCTATCCTATTGCTTAGTTCCAGAGTATTGTGACCTTCTTGGTGAATATGTGCATAGGCTTGATTTGGAACTCTCCCTCTAGTTCCACCTATATCACATCTTAATTTATTACATTGTTAGGATCATGTACATATTTCTTAAGCAAAGAAACATGAAAAACATTATGAGCTCTAGTGCTAGTAGTAAATGCTAGTCTATGTGCAACTGGTCCTACTCTTTCAAGCACTTCAAATGGCCCACAATATCTAGGTGACAACTTGGCACAACTTCCAAGCTTCAAGGAAATCTTCTTTGCTTTCACTCGAAGGTAAACATGATCCCCAACACTGAAATCTCTGTTCACCCTATTCTTATCTGCATAGATTTTTTGTCTGTATTGGGCTGCCTTTAGATTCTACCTGATCTTTACAACTTCCTACTCCATCTCCTTGATGAATTCTGGACCAAGCACAACCCTTGTTCACTGGGTTATCCCAAGTCACTGGTGTCCTACACCTTCTACTATACAAAGCTTCATATGGACTCATCCCCAAGGACGCTTGATGTCCATTGTTATAAGCAAACTCTACCACGTGTAAATAATCTTCCCACTTGGTTGGTTTGTCCATCACATACATGCAAAGAATTTCTTCTAGCACCTGGTCAACTCTCTCAGTCTGTCCATTGGTCTGAGGATGGTAGGCTGTGATGAAATTCAATTTTGTACCCAAATATGCAAACAACCCCTTCCAAAAATTGGAAGTGAACTTAACATCTCTGTCAGAGACTATTACCTTAGGAAATCCATCTAGTTTGAATTTCTCATTCATGAATATCTTTGCAATGTCATTAGTCTTATGCGTAGACTTAACCGGTATAAAACGTGCTGCCTTTGTCAACTTGTCCACCATAACCATGATGGAATCATGTTGTCTCCAAGTCATTGGAAATCCTGTAATAAAATCCATGGAAATAACTTCCCATTTCCATTCTGGAAGTGGAAAAGGATGCAACAAACCTGCTAGATGTTGATGTTCAACCTTCACTTATTGACACTTCATGCACCTTGAAATATATTCAGTGATGTCCTTTTTCATTCTTGGCCAAAAGTACTGCTTTCTAGCTGTGGCAATCATCTTCTAAAATCTTGGGTGACCATAATATGGAGCTTGATGGATCTCATCCATAACAAACCTCCTCAAATATGCTACATTTGGAATATAAATTATGTTCTTATAAGTAAGAATTCCATCTTATTCCAATTTATATCCCCCATACTTCTTTTCAAGGCTTCGCTGCTGCAACTTGTCCTTGACCTGTGCATACAATTCATCTTCAACAACATGATTAGCAATCCGCTGCCTCAAATATTATTGGCAAATAATAATGGATTCCATATGCATTTCCTGCACCTTCCTATTGAGTACATCAGCTACCTTATTCTCTTTTCCGTTTATGTGCTTGATTTCAAAATCAAACTCACATAAAAACTCGAGCCATCTCGCTTGCCTAGCATTCCAAGTAGGCTAATCAAACAAATATTTCAGACCACAATGGTCTATCCTTAACTCAAACCTTCTGCCCATCAAGTAATTCCTCCACATCTTGAGAGCATGTACTATGGCTGCAAGTTCTAGATCATGAGTGGCATAGTTCTTTTCGTGTTCCTTTAATTTTCTTGACTCATAACATATCACATGGTTGTCTTGCATAAGAACTCCTCCAAGTCCTTAGCCACATGCATCTGTACATACCACAAAATATTTCTCTGGGTCTGCAACTTTTAAGACCGATGCACTTGTGACAAGATAATTTAACCACTGGAAACTTTCTTCACACTTCAAGGTCCATTCAAATTTTATCCCCTTCCTTTGCAAAGAAGTGATAGCTTGTGCAACCTTGGAGAATCCTTCAATGGATATCCTATAGTATCCTGCAAGCCCCATAAAAAATCTTACCTCTATCACATTCTTTGGAGTAGGCCAATTCTTAATAGCTTCAATCTTCTCAGGGTCTACAGATATACCCTCTTCTGAAATAATGTGACCCAAGTACTGAATTCTATCCCTATAGAAGTCACACTTGCTCAAATTTGCATACAATTGATGTTCTCTAAGCAATTGAAATGCTAGTCTCAAATGTTATTCATGCTCTTCTTCATTCTTAGAATAAACAAGAATGTCATCAAGGAAAACAAGAATGAATTTGTCCAAATACCTGCTGAAGACACTATTCATAAGGCACATAAATGTTGTTGGTGCATTTGTGAGTCCAAATGGTACCACTACAAACTCATAATGTCGATACCTTTTCCTGAAGGTTGTCTTATGAATGTCTTCATCCTTGATTCTCACTTGATGGTAACCAGACCTCAAGTCAATATTGGAAAATACCTTCGCTCCTTTCATCTAATCAAAGAGGTCATCAATTCTTGGAAAGGGATATTTGTTCTTCACCGTGACTTTGTTCAACTTCCTATAATCAATACACAATCTGAGTGTACCATATTTCTTCTTTATGAATAGAATTGGTGCTCCCAAAGGAGACACACTTGTCTTGATATACTTTTTCTCCAACAATTCTTGCAGCTGTCTTATCACTCCAGGAAAATCCTCTAGGTTGTAGCTCGGGGATGCCTAGTAACTTAAATATTTTTATGGTTTTCTAATATGGATCAAGTCAGGTGACCTATATGACCTTCCACTCTGAAGACATGCATGAAACTCAATCATGTACAAGGATTTTAGTTACCACTATTCAGATGTTGACAATAAGGTGTAGGGATGGAGAACTAATCAAGATGGCATATTTACACACAAAACAAATGCATATAAATGGATAAATCATGATAAGGATGGTACTTATAATTCAAATCACATCAACATGCCAATAGGGTGACAGCTATCAATCATTAATTAACTTGAATCTAACCTGAATACACATTCAAGTATAAGCACAAAAAAGACAGAAATGGAAGCTGAACAAATGATAACAAAATAGCTTATATTAAATCATGAGCAAAATGAGAAGCTGAAAATAGTATGGTCTACAAGTCCCCAAAGTTGAATCTTTTCCATAAAATAAGTCTTAGTCTTTATAGCCTTTACAAAATATACAGATCTTGAAAACTTGGATCTGTTTTTTACAAAAATAAACAAAATAATAGTTTTTTGCAAATTAGGTTAAAAAACCCTAATTAACTACTTGTCTAACTAACTAAAGAATTAGTTCACTGTATGAACCTTCAGATAACTGAGGTAACTGCTGGAAATTACCCCTACTGGCCCTCTGCTAGTTAATTCATTGTTTTCCTTTTGACAGCTAGGTGTTGGTGACCTTTTCCACTTGTTATGTCATAGTAAGGATGAAACAAACCTTTCCTAATCCTTTCTTTTGCATCTTTCATCTTTAGACATTGTCCCTGAGCCATCTATATTCACCCAAAACTGATCCTGCAAGCCAAAATTCAATTTTAAGCCAATGTCTGCTTTCGGTGGTTAAGAGGCTAGACTATCAGAACCATTAGCTGCTGAAAGTGGTGCTTTCGATGGCTAATGAATTGCCCCAATGTCTTCCTAAGCCACTGGCAGCCCTATTTTCCAAAAATTATTAGGTTTTTCCAAAAATGTCCTTTTAGGTCTGTTTGCTCTGCTTTCTTGTTCATCCAGTTCTGTACTAGGAGGGTTAACAACAACCTAGCTAGTTTTTGGAGGCTGAAGGCTAACTACAGCTTCAACTAGGGTTTCCAATGTGGGGTGGCTTCTAGGGTTTTCCTTGGCCTCCTTCAGCTTCAGTATTTGGAGCCTAATCATCCTGTACAATCTAGTATTGTCTTTCATGAACGTCAGGTTTCTTTTTTTTAAGAAGATGTATCTTCCTCTCATCTCTAGGAAGGAATTATGCAATTGCTTATTCCTTTTGGTCAATATTTCATTATTTTTCTTTATCTCCCTTTCCAAAATCTCCATCTCATAAAATTTCCTTAGTAATTGATTTATCTTTTGAGTTTTGGTCTTGCTAGAGGAAGCCTTCTCTGATGGTTCCTCTTGCTCATTTAGTGTGGGGGATGGTGGTTCTTCAACCACTAGTACAATTTGCAGAGCTAGGTCTACACCTTCCTCTTGCTCCTCTTCAGAATCTGAGTAGGGTAGATTCAAAATATTTTCATTATGTGTTTCAACCTCCTGGCCCTTCTCACTAAATTCCAAGTTTCTTTTTACCTTCTTGGTCTTGGCAGAGGAGGGAGGTTGTTTTGCTGCTGCTGGGGATATATCCCTCCTCTTTCTTCTCCCTCTCCTTGGTGTGTTGGAATTTTTGGCAGGAGAATTCCCCTTCTCTTTTGGCTGAAGGCCTATCTCAAATCCATTCCAAAATAGAAAATAAGGCCTTGCCATATTCCTTATTTTCAGCAACTCTTGGATCAACAGTTGGATAAGGCCATGTTGGGATAGTCTACCAACGATCTTGGTTGGCTGGGATTTCACTTGGTGTGCCACCTTTCCTAGACTTTTGTGTAAGTAAAAGGGAAAATTTAGTGGGATTTTACCTATGAAGTGGTTCATTAACTTGAAATGGTAGATCATGGCTCTGTTATATCTTCCTTCACATGTTAGGTAAACCACAATGGCCTTCAGTGGTTGTTTCCACCTCTCTTCCAACCAGGATGATGGCACACTCTTCTTCCACACCATTCCTCTATGCTCAGGCTTTAGGTAAGACCTAAACTCCACATTTTTTGGTATGGTGGTCTTGAAATTTTTTTCTCCTGTGCCAGGGAGTTCAGTTACTTTAGTGATTAGGGTTTCACCTATGTGAAATTCCTCCTTGCATATAACTGCCTTTGAACCATAAAATGAGAGGGCAAATGCCTCAGCCACCTGCTGATGGGAACCTTGTATCTTCTGACAAAACTTGTAGCAAACAACATCTTGGAATAGCTTACAGACCTCTGGATGTGCTTCCAAATAGCTGATATTTCAAAACTACTTCCTAAGAGCAGGTACTCCCTTCTTCATCTTGATGAATGCCACTCTTGGGTAGCTGGAGAAATAATTCTAGGCTCTATATGACAGTGTGTTAGAAGGATTCTTTCTCAGAGATGGTTTTTGTGGTGGAGAGGAATGCTAATATTGAAAGTGAAATGTGCTGGAGTCCTTTGGAATTTATTATGAGGGTTTGTGCTATCATGACGGATGCTGAGATCATAAGGTGATGGAAACAGTTGATCTTCTCGATTTCCTTTTCCCAAAAATCATTTTACAAATCAGCCTGGGTATTCGGTGAGCTTTCTGCTATTCTTTTGGATGGGTGGAAGAAAAATGAGGGTTTCCAATCCTATCAGTCCTCTATCAGTTCTATAACGACCTCCTTTACTTATTTCCACATGTGGTTATGCAGGATCAAGTCATTTTAGTGGTTTGTCACACCGTACACTAATTGTTCATCATGCTGATGGGGTTCGATTTGACTGTTTTCTAACCGTTTAATCATTTTTCCTTTTCGGTGGTTAATAGCCTTCGAAATTTTATCTGCTAACTGCTGACAAGATGTATTTTGGTGGATAAAGAAGTGATATCCCTTTCGCCTATGCAACCGAAATCACCATCCCATCGTCACGGTGAAACCCAGCTTTTGGCGGATAGTGGCCTTGCCTAAAAATCCTTTTAACTGCCGAAAACCCATCCTTTCGGTGGCTAATGAAATGACTAAGCTTTCTCCTAAGCCACTGAAAGCGCTTTTTCCTCGATGCTTATCTTCCTGCTTTCAGCAGTTAAAATATGCTTTGAAGTGTTAGATAAGCTGCCGAAAGCATCACCTTTCGGTGGCTAATGAGTTTTCTTGAGTCTCGCCTAAGCCACCGAAAGCGCCTTTACCAATGTCGTTTTCTACCTGCTTTCGACAGTTGAAATCCTTCTTGGTCTTCTCTCTAAGCTATCAAAAGCAACACTTTTCAATGGCTAATGAGTCATTTGAAGTCTCACCTAAGCCACCGAAAGTGTTTTTACTTTTTACTTGTTTGAGCCTTCTTTCAGCGGTTTACTTTAATCCTGTGTTAAATGGTTAACTACCAAGACATAGCCTTTCGGTGGCTAATGAGCTATTAAAATCCTCGCTTAAGCCACCGAAAGCTATAACTTCCAAATTTTTTAACCACATAGAAAATAGAGGCCTTCAATTTGTTAGTCATCGTCAGATCTTTCATTACATAAATCAAATTCTTCATACTGTCAAAATAAATTTATTTTGGGAGACAACATCTGGCTCCTACTTGGGGATGGAAACCTCCCAGTGAGGTCCCAAGAATCCCAGACCAAAATGCATTTCCCTGAAAACAACTAAAAAATTAACACTATCATTTACTGTTCCATTGGGCATGGATTTTATTCTGTAAGCAAAAACAACCTATTGACTGCTAATTTACAATGACAAGGCCTCAGAGCCTCAAATAAAGTAAAGTTTCAGAAACCGCCGATTCACTAGGCCATCAAACACCTCTTCCCCTTCCAGATTCTGCAATTTGAAGGTGTTATTCTTATGTACCTAAGCTATCACAAAAAGGATAATCCACAAAGAATCAAACTTTCCATGTTTTCCCTTGTCCTATCTGACAACATCCCACTTTGGGACCCAATATCCAACCTAAAAGTTGTCCACTTTTTCCCTTTTGTCAAACATGCCCTTTATCCTCTGTTGATGGGATTCTGATTTTCCTATCACTTGCTCTCTGATTTGCTGCAACTCCACCAAGTCCATCATCCTCCTCACCATATCATTTGGTTCATCTTCTTCTTCCTGAAATAATTTTGCCACTGGAAAAATGAGCTGAATAAGAAAGATGGCCTCAGTACCATAAACTAACTTGAATGGAGAAGTCGCTATAGATATTTTGCATGTTACCCTATCAGCCCATAAATCAAACCTAAGCTTAGAATCCCAGCTTTTCTTATTTGTCTCCAGTAGTTTCCTGATGATCCTGACTAGGATTTTGTTGGATGACTCAGCCAGGCCATTCCCCTGAGGATAATAGGATGTGGAATGCACCAGTTGTATGCCCATTGACTCACACATTTTAACTAATTCCACAGCCTTTAAAGCAGGTGCATTATCAGTTACTAACCTTACTGGGTAGCCAAACCTACTAAATATATTCTCATATAAGAATCTCGTGATGACCTGATGAGTGGCATTCCTGGTGGTTACTGCCTCTATCCATTTGGTAAAGTAGTATGTGGCTACTAGGATCCATTTAAGCTTCCCATTGGAAGATGGATTTATTTTACCTATGAAATCCAGACCCCATTGCTGGAAAGGCCCATTCACCACAATAGGCCTAAGGGGCAAGGATTTGAGTTGTTGCTTCCCTATAAATCTTTTGCACTGGTCACAGACCCTTACAAAAGTACATACATTAGCAAAAAGGACTGGCCAATAGTATCCTGCTCTTAGGATCTTGTGGCTTGTGGTTTTCCAATAATGGTGGCCCCCACATGTGCTAGAATGAAAGTGATACATGACCTGCTCTGCTTCTTCTTTATCTAGACATCTCAACAAAATTCCAGACTGATCTTTCTAGTACAACATTTTGTCAATTATGTAAAAATTAACATATTTTAACTTAAGAGCTCGTGCTTGATTAGGAGTGATATAAGGAGGAACTTCCAATTTATGCAAAAATTGAATAATACCCGAGTACCACTCACATGAAGACAGGTTTTCAGCTACTGGTGGAATGTCATTCTAATCTTGATCTACTTCTACTGCTACCATAGTATGTAATTTTGCTGATTTGACACCAGTGAAGTTTATCCCCATTAGTTCACAGTTTTCTTTAGCCATGAGTTTGGCTAGACCTAGTCCCTTTACTAGCTTAGTGGGTTTCACCTCTATATAAAACTCAATGAGCTTGGAAATCCACTTATCTCTCTTCCCATCAATGTCGGCTGAGTCAAAACATCCTTCATAGTAGCTGAAGGGACATATGCAAGGACTTTTGCATGGAGAATGTAAATTCTGAAAGTCTTCAAATATTTTATGAGAGCATAAGCATGTTTCTCAATTGGATCATACTTAAGCTCAGCATCTCTCAAGGTTTTGCTAAAGAATGCAATTGGATGGTCAAGACCCTCATCATTTTTTTGTAACAACACAGCTGCCACTGTGTCATAGGATGCAAAAGAGAAGATGTAAAAACTCTAGGTATAGTCAGGACTAATCAGGGTTGGGGCCTCCATGATAGCCTTCTTGATGTCTTCGAAAGAGCTTCTTTCCTGGTCAATCCATTTTATTTCTGCATCCTTTTTTAGCATGACTGTTATGTGCTTCACCAGCTTCGATAAATTAGGGATGAACCTCCTGACAAAGTTTATCTTACCTAAAAAGGACTGAATGTCTCTTTTTGATCTCGGTATGGACAGCTTCTGGATTTCTTCCACCCTTACCGGATCAATTTTTACACCTTCAGCTGAGACTATGTGACCAAGGAGTTTCCCTTCACTGAGTGCAAACTCAAAATTCTTAGGATTGAGTGATACCCCATACATTTTTCACTTTAGAAACACCTTCCTCAAATGCTGCAAATGGTCGTGATGGCTTTGAGAGTAAATAGTTAGTTCATCCAAGTATATGAGCACAAATTTATCTTTCAACCCTACAAAAGCTAGGTCCATGGCTCTCTGAAAAGTAGTCCCAACATTCATAAGCCAAAATGGCATTTTAGCATACACGAAAGTGCCCCAGGGGGTGGTAAAGGCAGTCTTCTCTTGGTCATCAGGGTTCACATCAACTTGGTTGTATCCAGAGAAGCCATCCAAGAATGACATGACACTAGCCACTGAGACTTTCTGCAACAAGTGTTCCATATTGGGTAGTGGATAGTTGTCTTTCTTGGAACATTTGTTCAGGTTTCTAAAATCCACACACAACCTAATTTCCCCATTCTTCTTTCTTACCACCACAAGGTTTGCAATCCACTTGGAATACTTGAGGGGGATTATGATCTTGGCTTTGAGGAGCTTATGGATTTCTTTTTCAATTACTGGTAATAGGAGAGGACTGATGGATCTCAGCTTCTGCTTGAAAGGGATGGTGTCCTTCTCCAAAGGAATCTTATGCTGGATGATATTAGTGTCATAGGTTTTCAGGTCACTATACTCCCAGGCAAAGACATCGGCAAACTCTTTTATCAGGTTGCAAAATTTTGACCTCTGATCAGCAGTCAACTCAGTGGACATATTTATTAGTTTTGGATGGCTTTGGCTACCTATGTTTTTCTCTTGGACAGCAGGGTCTTGCTCCCTTTTGGCAGGCTTGAAAGGGATGCCATTATGATCAAACATCTCTTCCATAGGTACTAGACCCCAAGGTATATAGTTTCTGGGTAATTGGACAATGTTCTGATGAGCCACTTTATATTTCAACTTGAGCTGTTTGGGTTCCTCCATGTTTAGGTTTTCCTGATCTATATGTATATTAGAGAATTCATCTACTAGCTGAAGGAATTTGCTAAGCCCATCATCATTCTCAAACACCTTCTAAAATTTTACATTATCTGGCAGGGAAGGTCTGTACTTAACCTAAACCTCATAGCTGAGATTAGGAGGTAAAGGAGGAACAAACAGACTTGCAGAGACATCTAGGGAATCAACCAGGTGATTCAAATCCCTAGGTATATATGACAGTTCAAAAAACATAAAGGAGTCTCTGAGTTTCCATACCTCGTCCCTGTAGGCCTTTAGTCTGACATTTTTTGTCTGAAAAGTGTTGTTGACCTGCTGTATAATAAGGTCTGCATCTCCAAAAATTCTCATGCACATGATCCCCATCTCCTTGGTAGCTTTAAATCCTAGCATCAAGGATTCATATTCTGCTATATTGTTAGTGGTTTTAAAATCAAGCTTATAAAGAAGATGAATGTTTTCCTTAGATGGGGAGATCAATACTACACCTGCACCTGCTAAGATTTAAGTGATAGCACCATCAAAGTACATGTTCCAGAATGCTGTGGTCACTCCTTTGGGCTATTGACAAGTGGGTTGAGTGAGTTGGACCAATGTTTGTTGAGAATCATCTATTTGCAGAATGCATGACCCAAAATCAATGTCTACTTCATGGATGGGGTGATTCACTGAATTACTCTCATTGCTTATGATGTAGGCCAGCTGATTTTCCCTGTAAATTCTCTTGGTCTCCCCTCCAAACATTGGGATGGTGGCATATGTAATATCCATCTGAATGGTGCCACCGATCCTTTTTCTCCATGATCGAGATAGCTATATACCAAATTTTGGAGGGATATCAGCCACTACAGTGTCCATCATGATGCTTTTTGAAGGTAGCTGAGTTAGGTTTACAACAAGGTCTTTAATGAGGCCCAAGAACTTGAACTTTCTAGAGTCAAAGGAGAATAAATCATGGTAGGGCTTTGTGATGTTGAGACCAAGCTCATCCATCATAGCCTTTGGCATTAGGTTATGAGAAGCTCCCGAATCCAACAGACAGTTATGAAGGACTTTATCATGGATATTCAAGGATATATAGAAAGGTGGGCATGAGTCCTTTAGGTCTTCGATCATGGGGCCTAGGGTTACAATAGGTTTTTCATATTGTATATTTACAAATTCAGTATCAATATGCACCTTTGGCTGAAGAGAATTCAAAATGGAAGACTTGAATGCATCATTTTTCATTAGCTCAATTAATGGGAAAGGGATCTTCAATTTCTGAATCTCTGGCTCAAGGTTGAAATAATAATGCATCCTATCAGGAAAACTTACCTCATGTACTAGAGCTCTGAGTTGGACATGGTCAGGGCTTGATGAAGGTTCTGGTTTTTGCACTGGTTTTGGAATGATAGCCATTTTCTTTTGTAAAACAAGAGCCTTTTTTATTGGTGCAGCAGGCTGTTTGACAGCTAAAACATTATTTTTAAGAGGAGAAACCAGCTTGGACCTCAAATTGTACCCTCCCTGACAATCAAATTGATATACAGCTCCTTCAATGATCTTCTCATCAACCAGGGCTTCCTCATATTCTTCCTGTGTTAGAAAAGAATAGTCTACCTCATCCTCCATGCAGTGAATGTTTTCTTCAGCTTCTCCTTCTTCTTCAATGAATTTTGGCTCTTCTTCTAATACAACATTCTAGAATGGAGCTCTTATTCTCTGATATTTCCCTTGATTCCTTTCCCTTCTGAGAATCTAGACTAGGGGGTTTCCTCTTCTATAAGCGCCAAAATTAGGGGTTTGGGGAGCCATTAGAAGAAATTTGGGGTCTAAAATGGGCCTTATAAGAAAACGTGCCAAAATAAGTTTTTGTGAGTTGGAATTCAAGAACCAATAGAATTTCAATAAAATAAGTCAACCATAATGGTTGAATTGACATATTTGTCATTAAAAAAAACTACTTTTTTTGTTTGTATTTTCGACATATCTCATTGTGTTTTTACTCAAATTTCGATCAGGAGAGCTCGCTGGATGCGGAATTTGATTCTGCATCCAACGATTACCCACACTTCATACTTTTGATGGACCCCACTACCCCAAAAACAAGAAATACCTGAAAAAATGTGATGATGACATGGGGTAGCGGGGTCCGTCAAAAGTATGCAGTGTGGCTACTCGTTGGATGCAGAATCAAATTCCGCATCCAGCGAGCTCTCCCGATCAAAATTTGAGTAAAAACACATGGAGATATGTCGAAAATACGAACACAAAAAGTAGTTTTTTTCTTTCTTCCTCCAAAATTAATCAATATTATTTTATTATTTTCCTTAGGAGGCCCATTTTAGACCCCAAAATTCCTCTAATGAAAATCACTTGGCCCTTTACCCCTCACAGGTATCTTTCCTTGGTCTTTCAGCTTAGACATTTCAGCAGTCAGGTTATCTAACAGTTTGTTCATTTTTTCAATCTTGGTCTCTGATGAAGAAACCCGAATAGGGTCTATTGGTTGCTTCTTCCTATCTGTCTTTCCTTTAACCTTCTAAGATGCCACAATGTTTGATTCTACATCTAGGGCAGCATCCTGCATGAGTGATAAGGATAAAAACCTCCTTTCCCTAAGAATTAGGAAGAAATCAGAGTCAAAGGAATTTGCATAAGTTATCCTAGCTGAGGTATCAGTGGGCTTGATTTCAATGGGGATCTTGCTGTACATATTGTTGAACCTCTTGGTAAATTTGGAGACAGACTCCCCATTTTCTCTTTTCAAGTTGCTGAAATCTATGATATAATAGAGGTGGTCTCTCCTTTCTCCCCAATGTTTTAGAAAGATTCCATCTAGGGCTTCAATGCCTGCCACTGACCCAGCAGCCAGCTCTTTAAACCAGTTCCTAGCCTGACCATCTAGGCTTTGCGCAAAAACCCTAGTCCATACATCTTCTTGTTCTATGTTAATGTTCTCAGCATAGCTATAAAATGCCTCTAGATGTTCTTCAACTATGAAATATCCTTCTCCTGTGTACTTAGGCATGTACTTGAGGTAATCTCTGGTGGGCATGGCCGAGAGGGGATTTGGAAAATTTACGGGGGCATACCTAGCTACTAGGATCCTTTCCATTTTGGTCAATTGAGGGGCAGCCATATTGGAAACGGGTATGGGAAGAGTGAAGGAAGGCAGTAATAATATAGCTAGTAACTGAGAAGGTAGTGGTGGTAAGCTTATCTCAGTGGAGTCACCAGGTATTGAATCTTCACAAGCAACAGTGCTTGAAGATGCTCAAACCCTAGAATTTTCTAATGTATTTATAAATTCCTGAGAATTAAGTGTTTCAGCAGAAGAAATAATAGCATAAATATGTCTCGAAATACTTGAGGTAGCTTCCTTTGCAACACTGCTGGTCTTCCTTAGTGAAGCCCTAGATTTTCTCAGAATCTCTTCTGGATCTGAAACCGGTGTTTTCGGTGGCCCTTGAGGGTTTTTTCTGGTACTTGGTCTTCTTGAAGCCACCTTATTTCAATGGAGTCACCAGATAGATGATTTACAACCAGAATAATGCCCAAGCTTTGTCTATCATCAAAGCAAGAGTCTATGTTGTCTCCTAGGGAAGCTGAGCTTTAGTCTTCTGTCCTCGGCAATGGCACCAATTTGTTATCACTCCAGGAAAATTCTCTAGGTTCTAGCTCGAGGATTCCCGGTAATTTAAGTATTTTTAGGGTTTTCTAATATGGATCAAGTCAGTTGACCTATATGACCTTTTACTCCCAAGACATGCATGAAACTCAATCAGGTACAAGGCTTTTAGTTACCACTGTTTAGAGGTTGACAATAAGGTGGAGGGATGGAGAACTCCTTAGGCTGGCAGATTTACACACAAAACATATGGATATAAATGGCTAAATCATGATAAGGATGGTACTTATAATTCAAATCACATCAACATGCCAATAGGGTGACCAATCATTAATTAAATTGAATCTAACCTGAATACACATTCAAGCATAAGCACAGAAAAGACATAAATGGAAGCTGAACAAATGATTACAAAAGAGCTTATATTAAATCATGAGCAAAATGAGAAGTTGACAATAGTATGGTCTACAAGTCCCCGAAGTCGAACCTTTTCCATAAAATAAGTCTTAGGATTTATATCCTTTACAAAATATACAGATCCTAAAAACTTGGATCTATTTTTTACAAAAATAAAGAAAATAATAGTTTTTTGCAAATTAGGTTAAACAACCCTAATTAACTACTTGTCTAACTAAATGAAGAATTAGATCACTGTATGAACCTTCAGATAACTGAGGTAACTGCTGGAAATTACTGCTACTGGCCCTCTGCTAGTTAAGTCATTGTTTTCCTTTTGACATCTAGGTGTTGGTGACCTTTTCCACTTGTTATGTCATAGTAAGACTGAAACAGACATTTCTTGATGCTTTCTTTTGTGTCTTTCATCTTCATACTTTGTCCCTGAGCCATCTATATTTTCCCAAAACTGATCTTGTGAGCCAAAATTCAATTTTAATCCTATGTCTGCTTTCGGTGGTTAAGAGGCCAAACTATCGAAACCATTAGCTCCCGAAAGTGGTGCTTTCGGTGGCTAATGAACTACCCTAGCGTTCGCCTAAGCCACCAAAAGCCCTATTTTCCAAAAATTATTAGGTTTTTCCAAAAATGTCCTTTTAGGTCCGTTTGCTCAGCTTTCTTCTTCAGCAGGTTCTGTGCTAGGAGGGTTAACAACAACCTGGCTAGTTTTTGGAGGCTGAAGGCTAACTACAGCTTCAGCTAGGGTTTCCAATGTGGGGTGGATGCTAGGGTTTGCCTTGGCCTCCTTCAGCTTTAGTATTTGGAGGCTAATCATCCTGTACAATCTAGTATTGTATTTCATGAACCTCCAGTTTCTTCTTTTAAACAAGATGTATCTTCCTCTCATCTCTAGGAAGGAATTATGCAACTGCTTATTCCTTTTGGTTAATACTTCATTATTTTTCTTTATCTCCCTTTCCAAAATATCCATCTCATAAACTTGCCTTAGTAATTGATTTATCTTTTGAGTTTTGGGCTTGATGGAGGAATCCTTCTCTGCTGGTTCCTCTTTATCCTTTGGTGTGGGGGATGGTGGTTGTTCAGCCACTAGTACAATTTATAGAGCTAGGTCTGCACCTTCCTCTTGCTCCTATTTAGAATCTAAGTAGGGTAGATTCAAAATATTTTTATTATGTGTTTCAACCTCCTGACCCTTCTCACCGAACTCCAAGTTCCTTTTTACCTTCTTGGTCTTAGAAGAGGAGGGAGGCTGTTCTGCTACTACTAGGGATATAGCCCTCCTCTTTCTTATCCCACTCCTTGGTGTGCTGGAATTTTTGGCATGAGACTTCCCCTTCTCTTCTGGCTGAAGGCCTGTCTCAAATCCATTCCAAAATAGAAAATAAGGCCATGCCATATTCCTTCTTTTCAGCAACTCTTGGATCAACAGTTGGATAAGGCCATGGTGGGACAATCTGCTAGCGATCTTGGTTGGCTAGGATTTCACTTGGTGTGCCATCTTTCCCATACTTTTGTGTAAGTAAAAGGGAACATTTACTGGGCTTTTACCTATGAAGTGGTTCATTAACTTGAAATGGTATATCATGGCTCTGTTATATCTTCCTTCACATGTTAGGTAAACCACAATGACCTTCAGTAGATGTTTCCACCCCTCTTTTAGTGAAGATGATGGCACACTCTTCTTCCACACCATTCCTCTATGCTCAGGCTTTAGGTAAGACCTGTGCTCTACATCTTTTGGTATGGTGGTATTGAACCATTTTTCTCCTATCCCATGGAGTTCAATTACTTCAGTGATTAGGGTTTCATCTATGTGAAATTTCTCCTTGCCTATAACTGCCTTTGAACCATCAAATGAGAGGACAAATGCCTCAGCCACCTGTTGATGGGAACCTTGTATCTTCTGACAAAACTTGTAGCAAACAACATCTTGGAAGAGTTTACAGACCTCTGGATGTGCTTCCAAATAGCCAATATCTCCCAACTCTTGCCTAAGAGCAGGTCCTCCCTTCTTCATCTTGATGAATCCCACTCATGGGTACCTGCAAAAATAATTCTAGGCTCTGTATGACAGTTTGTTAGAAGGATGCTTTCTCAGAGATGGTTTTCTTGGTGGAGAGGAATGCTCAGATCAAAAGTGAAATGTAATGGAGTCCTTTTGCACTGATTATGAGGGTTTTTGCTGTCATGATGGATGCTGAGATCATAAGGTGATGGCAGCAGTTGATCTTCTCAATTTCCTTTGCCCAACAATCATTTTACAAATCATCCTAGGTATTCGGTGAGATTTTTGTTGTTATTTTGGACAGGTGGAAGAAAACTAAGGGTTTCCAATCCTATCAATCCTCTATCAGTTCTATAACAACCTCCTTTAATTATTTCCACATGTGGTTATGCAGGATCAAGTCATTTTGGTGGTTTGTCATGCCCTGCACGAATTGTTTATCATGCTGACGAGGTTCGATTTGACTGTTTTCTAACCATTTCCTCATTTTTCCTTTTCAGTGGTTAATAGCCTTTGTAATTTTGTTTACTAACCATCGAAAATATGGCTTTTAGTGGCTAATGAAGTGATATCCTTTTCTCCTAAGCCACCAAAACCATCATGCCATCATCACGGTGAAACCCAGCTTTCAGCGGATAGTGGCCTTGCGGAAAAACCCTTTTAACCGTCGAAAACCCATCCTTTTGGTGGCTAATGAAATGCCTAAGCTTTTGTTTGAGCCACCAAAAGCGCTTTTTCCCTGACACTTATCTTCCTGCTTTTGGTGGTTAAAATATGCTTTGAATTGTTCGATAAGATGTCGAAAGCATCACTTTTTGGTGGCTATTGAGCTGTCCTTAGTCTCACCTAAGCCACCGAAAGCACCTTTACCAATGTCATTTCCTACCTACTTTTGGTGTTTAAAATCCTTCTTGTTCTTCTCCCTAAGCTACTGAAAGCAACACTTTTCGGTGGCTAATGAGTCATTTGAAGTCTCACCTAAGCCACCGAAAGTGTTTTTTCTTTTTACTTGCTTGAGCCTTCTTTCGACGGTTTACTTTAATCCTACATTAAATGGTTAACTGCCGAAACATAGCCTTTTGGTGGCTAATGAGCTATTAAAAGCCTTTCCTAAGCCACTAAAAGCTATAACTTCCAAAATTTTCAACCACATTTAAAAAAGAGACCTTCAATTTGTTAGTCGTCCTCAAATCTTTCATTACATAAATCAAATTCTTCATACTGTCAAAATAAATTTATTTTGGGAGATAACAAGCTGCATCTTCAGCTCTAAAATTTCCGGTGTACTCATTCTATAGGGTGCCCTTGACACTGGTGCTGCTCCTGGAACAAGTTCAATTGTGAAATCTATGTCCCTCTTTGGAGGAATTCCTGGAACCTTATCAGGAAAAACATCCTTGAAGTCTTCCAACCTAGGGATTTCATTCTCTACTGCCTCTTCAATATGGGATGTATACAACTGACAACCTTGTTTACAAAAATTCTTTAACTTCATTGATGATATCCGCCTTACCGAGATTACCTTTGGAATTCCTCTTACAACTAATGGGTTCCCTTCTTCATCCATGCATTCAAAAGTCTTATTATAATTGTCAAGCTTCACTCTATGAGCTTATAACGAAATCCATTCCAATGAGAACATCATAGGAACCAAGTGGTAGAACATTCAGATCTACACAATTGATCAATCCATTCATAGCCAATGGACATTTCTCCACCACTTCATTCACTTTTATCTTAGTTCCAGTGGCTAGCTGAACTAACCAAGACTTTCTATGCTTTGCTTTCCTAAGAGCACAGACCTCCACTACTATAGGAGCAATATAACTGTGAGTAGAACCAAGTTCAATCAAAATAGAAATAGATTGCTCAACAATATTACCTACAACATCAACCATTGTTGACTAGTGATCTTCCTGGAGGTCTTCCAATGCCACATATATTCTAGGTATGACCCTTGATACTTGTCCCACTATTTTTGCCTCTTGAATATTGTATGGCAGCCTTGCATTCTCATTCTCAAGTGGAAAGTACCTACGCATGTGGAGTCCTCCACATTTCCAACATTGGAGTGGTCCTCTGTTCTGCTGTGGATCTTTTGGCTTCTCTCCTATCGCTCTAGCTGGCTACTTCTCAACTAGTGTTGGTTGCTTCTATTGATTCCTGAAGTTAGAAGGTTTGAAACCTTTATTCCTCAGGATAATACTTCTCACTCCTTTTGTCCTTCCATGTTTTTTGGTAATCTAGTTTGTTCTTTCTTTGCTCATAGCAATAATTAGCTTTTCTTATTTCTTCTTCCAAAGTTCTAAGTTCATAGAACTCAATCCTGTCTTTGTAAGACTAAGGCAACCCACTCAGAAAATGTTGGATCTTCAACTTCTCATCTATTATGTACCTGACATACCTCAAAAGCTCCAAAAAATTATTAGAATACTCTTCCATAGCCTGCTGTCCCAATATCAGCTCGTGGAACTCTTTGATGTTGTCATCATAGTACTTGTCAGAGAGGTACTTCTCCTTGAAATACTTTCAGAACTACTTCCACATGATATTCCTTTCATTTATCTTCTTCACTTGCCTGAAATGCTCCCACCATATGGATGCTCTTCTGGTCAATTCAATATGGATTCCCTAGCCTTCATATTACCTGAATAGTATTAGACTTGGAAATATTTTCTCATCCCAAGAAGCCAAGCTTCAGCTTCTTGACCATTCTTTATCTCACCTTTAAAGGTAGGAGGACTTGCCTTCTTAAATTCATCTCGTGAGTGGTTCTGGTAGCACCTCCTTCTCTGATTCTCATGGGAAGATGAATTTGAATCTCTAGTGGACCCTTCAGAGTCATATGACTCACTAGGTGATATCTTTCTTCTTCTAGCAGTGTTCTTACTCCCTTCTGGATTTTCTGTCCGGTCCTCAAAGTTCATCTTTCTCTGAATATCTGTCAAACTTTGTAGCATGGATGCATTTAGCTGATTCTACTCCTCCTGAGCCTTAACCAATCTTTCATTATCTACCCTGTAACTCTGCATCTCCACCATTAGGCTTCTCATGGTGGCTACAAAATCCGGGGGAGTCTCTTGCAATCTTCTCCCATTAGACTCTGTCTCAACATTTCCAACTTGGACATTTTCCCCCATAGCATATTCCTCATACTCATTGGGGTTTTGTGCATCATCATGCATGTTGTCAGTTCTCATGGTTGAACCACAACTCACTTTACCCAACTGCACTATCTGGAATGCTGCTTTTGAAGGTGACTATGATTCTACAAAATGTGTTAATAACATCGTTTGTTAAATTATAAATTTATAGCATTCTCAGAAATTCATAACTACTAACCTTCACTTGGAAAAATCAAACGTTGACAACTTTTCCAAAACACATGATTTCCCTTTCACAAGGAGCAACTGTCTCGGGGGGGACGAGGGTAGTGCCCTCATTTTTTTTTTCTAAATATTTTGATTTCACGCAATCTGGTGCATAATCATGCTGCCATTTCTCATCTTTCTAGCCCCTCAAATTCCACTGAAAAACCTACTGAAAATCCCTGTCAAAACTATGTTTCGGAAAAAAATTCCAATTTTCTTCTGACATGGTGGCTCCTTCCTCATCATCCACTCGCCGTTGCGGCTCCTTCCTTGTCTGGCATCCACTACTCGTCGGCTTGATTCACCCGATGCTCGTCAGCTCGACTCACCCGATGCTCCTCAGATCAACTCACCCGATGTTCATCGGCTCAATATTCATCTTTCTTCTGCCACCATGCTGCTCCATCTTCCTTTTCTTTCCACCGCCACTGCATCGACTTGATCTTCAACTTTGTACTGCCACATATTGGCCCAATCCTCAAATTTCTACTGTCACACATTGGTTCGATCTTCGAATTTCTTCCGCTGTACATCGACTCTATCTTCAAATTTCTTCTACCATGTAGCTACTCTTTCCCCAAATTCCATCCGCAACTACGACCCCAATCTTCTTTTGCTTATCATCGCCAACACTTAGACAAATTTTTCCATCGTCTTCGGTGGAAAAAACTTGGTTTCTACCTGTCATTGTGGCTCAAGTCCCGACTTCCTTCCGTCGTTGTGGCTCAAAGCCCAACTTTTACCCATTGTTGTAGCAGCCTAAACTTCCTTTTCCGACCGCCGTTGCGGCTCAAATCTTGGGAAACCACCTTCTACGGTCGGCCCATTTCATCCTTCTGAGCCGAAAAGGAATATTTTTGTTCACACTTAGAAAAATTTCCAGAAACTTTTCGTCAGCTCCTTCCAGGCGACCCAACTGCTACATCAGCTTACTTTTTTCTTTTCTATCGTCGTTGCAGCTCAATTAACAAAACTCACCTGTTGTGTCGGCAAAGAAATAAAGTCATAGCCTCCATTGTGGCTCTCTTCAAGTTTCTCAGCTGCCACACAAAGAAGTATTTTCTCCAATACTTAGAAAAATTCATACTTAGAATAATTTCAGAAAAAAAAATTATTGTCTGCCTCTTCTACTTGCTGATCACATAGGCTGGTTCTTCATGGCCCATTGAGGCCCAAAAATGAAACCAGAGCTCTGATACCACACTGTCACGTCCCCAACCCTTACTCAATGGAGAGGACGCGATAGCATCTATCAACCTAGGCAATCTAAGCCCCCATGAACATAATATATAAAAAAAATTGATTTGAAATAAAACATTCATAATTATAACCAGATGCATAATGCAATATACAACAAAAGCAAATACATTAATCCAATACATTCTATTCAATGCCTTCATGCATTCAACATGTTCATGATAATTTCATAGTAATTCATACGCAAATACAGTTGCAGAACTTAAATAAACAAGATTACTTATCTTTGGAGAAGCTTGTCCTACAACCAGCTATGTCATTGCAACGTTCCACCCAACCATAGGCAAGTGTTCTCTTTAATCTCTTAGAACCACTTCCAAACCCCGAGTTGGGCATGATTTTCCCCAAGGAATAAGGAACACTAGCATACTTTCCCCATAGCCAAGGATACAATAAAACTCAGTCAAGCCAACATAGTTGGGTTTATCAGACTTACACAGGCAGTGGTTTACACTTAGGCAAATTCACATGAGACACAACCAAGCCAACAGATGGGTTTATCAGGCTACCAGCCAGGCCATCCTTCAAGTTGGGTTTATTAGGCTGCCAAGGAGATGGAAAGACTGAATTCTAAGCTAGTGAGCTCAACCCTAGAGCTATGAACACCCACACTAGATCTAGCCTGATTTCTAAACAATTACACACCCAACACAAGGAAGCGTTCCATTATCTGCTACAAAGTCCCTACGGCCATGCCTTCCCTGCTAGTGCTATTTAGGGCATGCAAAGAAGAAAACCATCCTTCTAGATTCATTTTTGAGGTTCTCTCACACACTAGGTTTATCAAGAAAGTCTAGACTATATTTCAATTCCCTGAAAAAATTCAGATTACAAATGTGGATGCACACACAGTGATATCAGTCCTGGGATTTATCAAAATGTAGCAAATGCTAGGGATTACATACAGACACAGAAATTTATGAATTTCTGAACATTGTTGGTGGTAGACCAACTACTACAAAATACCAAAATGAAAATGTTGTTGGTCTTTCAAATCAAAGACACAAAATTAGATTAAGGGAATTCGTGATCAAGAAAACGATTAGCAGATTGGAGAAAACATGAAAAGAAACAAATTTTTGAACAGGGGAAAATCATAAAACAAAAACCAAAAATGCCGAACAAGAGAAAATCCCCAAGGGTCCAGACTTAGAATCGTTTTTGCTTGCTTCCTACTGCATGAATGCAGAATTAGTTTTCCCAAAATGTTTTTCCATTCCAAAATTGCAAGGGAAGGTGAAATCCTGGCGCATGAGGGAAAGGTGGCCTTTTTTGGTGTTTTATTGCCCAAGAAAATTAAAAAAATGTTTTTCCAAAAATGGTGCTCTACCCATTTCTAATTTCTTTCCCCCCCTCCAATCCCCCACTCCCTCATCCTTAGGAAAAATCATGCCCCCTCTCATTTAGTTGCTTTTGTTATAGCTGATTTTACCACTCCGGGAGAATCACACTTGTATGGCCTTTCCATTGTCCCTCTGCAGAATCCTTAGACCCCTTGGACCATTTTTTTTTCCTTTGATGTTTCCTTTACCATCCCTAAAAATATGTGAAAATCCATATACACGACTTTTAAACCCTTAATCGCGTATATACGTGGGTTTGACCACTAAAACCACATACATCAGGAAGTGTACAAAATCCAAATCCTTTTGGAGTTTTCCTTGACATGGATCCGACTCACTTGACTCCTGGCCTTTCCTATGCCTTGAGATCGCTCAGATTCGACCTTTCATCACCCCTTTGAAAATATATATAAGGAAATATTTGGTACATTGAAGGCATAAGAGAGAATTGAGAGCAAAGAAACTATAGTCCATTGTTTCCGGAACTTGTGCTTGAGTCTACATCCCTTTGTCCCTTGGAGCAATTTTGTGTTCTTCCCAATCTTGCCTTTTTCTTGTGAGATTTCTATCGAGAGATGGAGGATTGAAGTGGTGGATGCCCAAGTGGGGGATTCAGTTTCTCCGATTCGCAGATGTGCCGACATAGGTTGTATCCATTGTAATCTATGATTTTATATTAATAGAAATATCTTTTCCTGTCCAATAATATGTGTCTAAATGAATATTTTATCCATGGGATGATTTCAAATTCTTATACATTGTTGATTATATATTCTAGAATAGATATAACACCAATAAATATAGTATGCTTGTCTTGTTCACTTGTTGTTGAGGACATGATTAATCAATTCAAGCTGAAGT
Source organism: Pseudotsuga menziesii (assembly GCA_001517045.1). Taxonomy (NCBI): domain Eukaryota; kingdom Viridiplantae; phylum Streptophyta; class Pinopsida; order Pinales; family Pinaceae; genus Pseudotsuga; species Pseudotsuga menziesii. The sequence goes on from LPNX010022780.1 coordinate 128,987, forward strand.
TGGAAAGCTCAATGGGCATCTACTTCAACTGTTTGGAATAAGGTACGAGGTCTGATCCTTTAGTGTTAGATGTTTAATTTCTATTGCATATTGGAAAGGATTGATTTATATAGTCAATCTGTCTGTTGTGGTACCCCAAGCCATAGGAATTTCTCTCTGTAACAGAATTGGCGACTCCACTAGGGAGTTCCTAGTAGTTGTCCTTTGGGGGTTTTCTATCGGCATTCAATGACTTTGAATTGCTCTTTCTCTCTTGTTTCTGTGTCGGTTCTGGGGGCATGTTTTCTTGGTAGTGTCTGATTGGTGTGAATTTTGTCTCATCCTGTCTGTTTGCCTTTATTTTTATGCTCTTTTCTTCCTGTACGCGAGTTTTTAACTCACAGTCACTTATATACACGGGTATCTCTATTATTTCTACGTACACATGCAGGTTTACTGCGAACAGTTGCATATGCCCTTAGTTTTGCATTTTAGAGGAAGATTGATTGTTGTTGGGTAAATTGTGATGGTGGCTGAGTCTCCTTTGATACTGCTAGAGTCTGTATACATCCCTGCTTCTGACCAGAGACGTTTTTTTAGGGTAAAATTTATTTTTTAAGAATGTTCTTGTCATTGCATTTTCGATTTTTTGTTTTGGGATTGGTGCATTAGTTTTATTTTACCTTAGTGCTTTGCTTGAGTGTGCTTGTAGAGTCTGAGGGTTGTAGTATCATTCTTTTGCTTTTATATCTCATTTTATTTCAAAAAATCCAAAAATATTTGCTTATCATTATGCATTGCATTTTGCATTTTGCATTGTACTTGCATTAGATTTGCTTTGGAGTATTAGTCAGGATTTCATATAGGAAAATTTGCATTTATCATTTGAAGAGAATTATGCATTTCACATAGTAGCATACCTGGTTTTCATGGACACAATGCATTTGCATTGATTGTTAGGTGTGCATTTTACTTCATGTTGTGTCATAACACCATTAGTTGCATGGCCATATCCCTCTTTTGAGTAATAAAGCCAATTAAAATCAACGCTTAATTAAAATGAACTACACTATTTTATTTGATAGGGTTCACCAACAAGATTAGGTTTTAGGGTCTTAGAATAGTTCATTGTGAGTAAATTCTCCAAGACTGCTAAACAACAACATGTATGTGTTTGTCCAGGTGAGTGTGTGAAATCCTTGGTATAACTAGTGTTTCTCAGGATCCTCCTCTCAAAAGGGAGTCAAGCACGAGGCAGTGTGAGCAGTTATTGATTGGGATGACCCCTAGTCATAACTGAGTAGCACCAGAGATATTTCTAGGGTTGTATTCGTATATGGGGGCTCTTTCAAGAGTTTCGAGCTTTGCTACCCTACCCATACGGTCAATCTCGCCTGCAACTGTCCTCCTGAGCATTGATTATATTGAGGTGACCTTAGTGGCCTTACCTAGGATATCAAGCGAGTACTTTGCAGGGGTTATTCTGTAGGTGTCCTGGCCAAGTTGGGGTCGGACAGCATAGTCGCTTTACGTGTTGAAGCTGAGGGCCACAATAATTGGTTACATACCTCCACTTGTTGTGTATGGGAGTCTCAAGCATCTCCTAGGTGAGACACACCTGCTTCATTCAGGAGCTCACCTATCCTACCTTTGATTGCTTGCATTTGGCTTTAGATTTTATTGGTGATTGCTCTGTGTTAGTTTTTCGACATTTAAGCTAGCATTATGTTAGGATCTTTTCACTGAGAGAATAACAAGCACAGCAATAACATAAGCACATCACAAGAGACAAGAGACACAAAGCTTTTAGGAGGGGAAACCATAAATGGAGAAAACCCCTCAACTTCCTCTAAGATAGTATCACCACAAGATGTGATCCCAAAACAGTAAGATGACCTCCCAACACAACAGCAGCCTTCTGTCTTCTGTCAAGCCCAAGAATTTCCTTCTCCAAAAGTGCGCCACACTTGAGAGAGCAAGAGAGCTAAGTCACAAGTGATAAATAGAGAGACACACACTCTCTATTTATATTAGTCTGTTCACTTAAGTTGCCATTTCACACGTAGGCTCAACCCTAATAATTACTACTCGAGCCTACACCTTAATTAGTGTATAATAACTCAAGTGCCCCTAAACTGTGGTGACTTACCTAATGACTTGACATGACTTGGTTACATTATTAATCCTCCCGATCGGAACATCAGGGCATGACCACATGACTCAAATACATAATAGAAACATCCCGGAATAAACATCGGGTTACAATAATATAAAATACATAGAAGAATACATTCCAAAGTTACATATACATCAACACTCCCTCTTAACTAGGAAGGTATTCTTTCGACACAAATTTTTCAGCACTGGTCTTCTTCTTTGCATCAACTGGATCATATGAGTCATCTTCATCTTCAAGTCATCTTCGTCTTCAAGTCATCTAGATCTGGATCATCTCTCGATCTGGATCATCATAAATATGGCATCACTGGATCTAGATCATCACTCGATCTGGATCAACACCACCAGACTGGATCTGGATCATCACTCGATCTGGATCATCTCTCTAGATAGGATCTGGATCATCACTTGATCTGGATCATCACTGCTGGATCTGGATCATCACTCGATCTGGATCTCTCGGAGTCATCATAACTGGATCTGGATCATAGCTCGATCTGGATCTCAACTGGTCATCATCAAGTGTATACTATCTCGTCATAGGAAGTTCTACAGAGCCAACCCTTTTTCATGTTGGTTGTAGGCCTACTCTCATGTAGGTCTTCGCCCAGCACTTACATCTGACCTGCTCGTCATAAAGGCACGCCCAGCACTCACATCTGATCATGTAGTAAACTACAATCCCATCAGAAAGGCCCAGCACTCACATTCACCAGCATGATAGGACATCACATCACTAACATCTGTGAAATGGCTCAGCACTTATATTCACCAGCATGGTAGGACACACCTACTACCATCTGTGAAATGGCTCTGCACTTATATCTGACCTACTCGTCAGAAAGGAACAATCCCATCCAAGCTGGAACCACATCCTGCCACACTGATGAAAGAACCCTGTTCTTATCACCCAGGCTGGAACCACATCCGCCACACTGATGGAAGACTCTCAACCGGGCTGGAACCACAACCAACACAATGATGAAAGAACTATGTTATTTCCACCAAGGTCGGAACCACATCCGCCACACGGAAGAAAGATTTGTGCACTCACATCTAACCTGGTAGGAACTAAATCCTACACCCTCGTCAGAATGGCCCCCAGTCCCTGACTGAGCTACATGGTAACTGACCATGCGCCTCCACTCTCCAGGAGAGTGGCAATTGCCCTTACATCTGTCCTACTCGACAGAATGGCCAGCACTCATATCTGTCATGGGAGGAACTTAATCCTTTAGCCATGACCAGAATGGCTCAGCCCTTATATATGACCTACTCGTCAGAATGGCTCAATCCCATCTAATGATGGAAGACTCTCAACCACACTGAAGAGATATTTCTGCACTTACATCTGACATGGAAGGAACTAAATCCTTTAGCCATGAACAGAATGGCTCTGCCCTTACATTTGACCTGCTCGTCAGAATGGCACAATCCCATATAATGATGGAAGACTCTCAACCACACTGAAGAGAGATTTCTGCACTTACATCTGACATGGAAGGAACTAAATCCTTTAGCCATGAACAGAATGGCACAGCCCTTACATCTGACCTGCTCGTCAGAATGGCTATGGATCTCAGTACTCATATCAGTCATGGAAGGAACCAATCCTCTCACCATGACGGAATATCTCAGCCCTTACATCTGACCATGGAAGGAACCAATCCTCTCACCATGTCAGAATGGCTCTGGATCTCATCACTGTCTCTGGGAGGAAGCCTCAATCTGGAGAACACCAAGTCTCTCTCTGAAGTACTCAAACTTCAGCCTAGCCAATGGCTTCGTCAATACATCAGCTATATGTTCCTCCGTCGCAACATACAGGAGCTTCACTGCTCCTCTCTGCACCATATCCCTGATATAGTGATATTTGATCTCAATATGATTCGACCTGTCATGGAACACTGGATTCTCTGACAACTTCACGCAACTTTGGTTGTCACAATGTATACAGGTAGCATCCAGCTGGAGATCAAATATATCATATAGTAGCTTCCGCAGCCATACTGCCTCACAACTAGCTGAACAAGCTGCGACATACTCTGCTTCAGCTGTACTCAGTGCCACACAGGATTGC
>LPNX010022780.1:135371-213418 GCA_001517045.1 Pseudotsuga menziesii
CCCTGTTACTATTTCTGTGATATCTCCGAAATTACTGATCCTATATTTCTGAAATTTCTCACTGAGGTAACCTCTCATGTTCCTGATCCAACACCGTAGTTTTCATCAGAATTGGTTTCACCATTTGGGATTTATGATCCTTTTCCCAAGGTGACCTGTTACAGGACTGTTCAGAACAGCGAAGTTGTATGGAATACCACGTGTTACTGGTTCATTTTATGAGTTTTAACTTCAGACCAAAGATATTACAGTCTGTTCCATTTCTGGAACATCTTCAAGAATTCCATTTGGACCTCTGTAGCCCAAGATATTGCAGATCTCCCCAGGTGTCCTGTTTATGGATGATTTCTGGAAGAGGTTGGAACCCTAACTTGGAGAGATATTATCTCCACGAATATAGTGAATCAGAGGATTCCCTTTGGATACAGTGATCATCAGGATTTTATCTTCGGCCCCTGCAATTTTCAGCTTCTGATACTTCGCCAATATCGGAATATAGCGACTGTACCAAAACTTAGCAGTTTTAGTATTTAGGGTTTCTCCTAGCTCAGGGTCAAACTAGGGTTTGACTTTCCCAGAGATTTACCCAACCAAATTTACTGATCCAGGTCTCTAAATTTCGGTTTTGATGAGGAGAACAATCCTATGCCGGTCTCAACCAAAAATTCCTCTTCTGTAGAAAGCCCTAAGTTCCACATCGAAACTGAAAATGCTTGAAATTGAATTCCGCATCGACAGAAAGATGCACCCTTCAATGGAGAGTCATCCTATCATACTTTTGCTGAAAATATGTGGAGGAAGATCCACAAAATAGGAAGCCCTAGTTCCTGTAGCTGCACAATGTCTTCTTCTCAGGTTAGCTCTGATTCCATGTTAGTTTTTCGACATTTAAGCTAGCATTATGTTAGGATCTTTTCACTGAGAGAATAACAAGCACAGCAATAACATAAGCACATCACAAGAGACAAGAGACACAAATATTTTAGGAGGGGAAACCATAAATGGAGAAAACCCCTCAACTTCCTCTAAGATAGTATCACCACAAGATGTGATCCCAAAACAGTAAGATGACCTCCCAACACAACAGCAGCCTTCTGTCTTTTGTCAAGCCCAAGAATTTCCTTCTCCAAAAGTGCGCCACACTTGAGAGAGCAAGAGAGCTAAGTCACAAGTGATAAATATAGAGACACACACTCTCTATTTATATTAGTCCATTCACTTAAGTTTCCATTTCACACGTAGGCTCAACCCTAATAATTACTACTCGAGCCTACACCTTAATTAGTGTATAATAACTCAAGTGCCCCTAAACTGTGGGGACTTACCTAATGACTTGACATGACTTGGTTACATTATTAATCCTCCCGATCGAAACATCAGGGCATGACCACATGACTCAAATACATAATAGAAACATCCCGGAATAAACATCAGGTTACAATAATATAAAATACATAGAAGAATACATTCCGAAGTTACATATACATCAACACTCTGTGCATGATAGCTTGCCTAGGGTTTGTGTAGATAGAGAGTATTTTCTAATTTTTTTTAAGTCATTGTGGATTCGAGTGCGGCTCCTTGCCATTCTCATCGTTTAGCAGGAATTCCACCTTCTACATCTCCTCCTCCTTTGGGAGAGAGAACTAGACAGTCCAGGCGGACTACTTCACACATTGATTCACACACCATGGGAAACCATATAGAAGGTATTCCTGAACCACCTTCTCCCATTCAGGTAGAAGATGGGGAGTTTACTCCTACCTATGATCCTTCACCCAAATTGATTGAGTTAGGTCCTATGATTTTTGAGATAGGAACCTTTCATGATAGACCTACTTACTCTAGGGTGGATTCCCCATTGACGCATTGCTGGTATGGAATGCTGGAGGATGATGAGACTCATTTCGAACCCGTGAGTATTAGTTATGGTAGTTATGGTATGTGTGGTTTTCCCAAACAAGATTTGGCATTTCATGTCGAATCTGAGTTTGAGCCTAACACTATGCCTAGGGGCACTCTCATTCCTTACCATGTGGAGAGGTTTGGGAGCACTAGCCACATTGCACCTTCCATCCCGGTGGTGGAAGCTACATCAAATGTTCCACCTAGGTCTAGGGTTAGTGATCCTATTAGGATACTAGATCTGAGACGAGTGACTATAGGGAATAGCACGTACATAATTACTCAGGTCCCTCCATCCTCTATCCCTATTTCTTTGAATGTTCACCCTCCACCTCATTCACGTGGTTTTTATTTTTCGGGCCGGAACGTTGCTACGAGTCAGGTCCGTACTGCGGTTACTAGACTAATTGTGTCTCAGTTTTACATACAGCTCGTTGCTTCAGGAGGTTATGTTCATACTTCTAGAGGTCATGTTACTACTTCTGGAGCATATATCCCTACTTTCGGTATGTATATTCCTACTTCCGGAGCGCATATTTCTACCTACAGAGTGTCTCATGGGACATCGCTTGCGGTGGCTTGTGGACCTTATTATGGGATGTAGTATGGATAGGGTTCTTCACCTTATGGGGGCGGGTATCAACAACCTACTTATTCTCCAAATTATGGCTTTGTAGCTCCGAATAGTCAAGGTACACCACACTATGGTGCTTCCATGCCACCCTATATGGGTCAAACGGGAGGAGGGCACTATGGCCAAGGCCATGGTGGTAATCAGACCTATGTGAATCAGAACTATCAGGGAGTGGTCCATCGACCTCATCATCCTAGGCTCCCTTTCCTCACAACGCTGAATCTTCCTGACTTATCAAGATTGACGAACGATCTTGTAGCTCATGACTCGGCTTGGCCAGCTGTCCCTACTAAGCGTCCCTCAGACATACCCAAGTTCGAGGGAAAACCGAGAGAGGATCCGAGCAAACACGTTACTACTTTTCACCTATGGTGCTCTTCGAATTCCTTACATCAGGACTCAATCCATTTGAGACTATTTAAATGTACCCTTACAAGGCCTGCCACAAAATGGTATATAGAGCTACCTAGGGGAGCATTCGCTTTGTTCGATGACCTAACGATGACTTTTCTTGACCACTTCCAGCTACTAGTGCGTTATGATGTTGGTACTGAACTCTTGTCGAAATTTTGGCAGGATAAATCCGTACATATCTCGGACCATATCCAAGAGTGGCATAGATGGAAGAGGTTAATTAAAGCCTTTATACCGCCAGAATTCCTCCTTGAATGGTTCCTTAATTCATTATTGCCGTATATAGCGAAGGATGTTTCTACATCCGGAGTGCAAAATGAGGAACAAGAGATATTTAGGGCACAGGAACTGGACTTGATTTATGCTCAGTTCAGTTTGTTATATGAGATTATTCCCAATGCCCCACATTCTAGTTTCAACCCCAAAGTTAAACGTGGACCACATGCCGATGGAATTGTTGGTTGTGCGAGTGCTAAACCTGTGGATTCGATTGCAAAACAAGTTAGTCAATTGTCAATCAACCAATTTACTTCGGGACAAGCCATGGCTTCATCTCAACCCACCCAAACGGCGAGTGTGCTTTCAGTACAATTGTCGAACCAGAAGGGTAACCAGCAGCCCAGACGGAATAAAAAGAAGGGTAAGAATAATCATAAGGGTGGGAATAGGAACGAGAATTATAATAATGGCAAGAATGCCCATGATGCTGGGGGCGGAAAGCAAGCTAAAATTAAGGTTAAGTTCCCTTGCAAGTTGTGTAAGGACGATCACCTCACTTACTTGTGCCCTTGTATTGATGAAGCCTCGAGATTATTGGCACAGGGCCCAGCTGTGTTGACTAACCCTTTACCTCACAATAAAAATATGAACTCAAGGACCCATGATCAGTATGGTGGTGATCAAGATCTATCGGAGGGTAGTGGTCATGGTTGCATTAACATGGTACATGCTGCGAAAGTTGTGACCCATGCGAAAGACTATGGTTCATCACAACCCAGCCCAGGAAAGGAACCTGATCCACCAAGGTCTCCTTTGCGTATTGAGAAACCTGTGGATAAACCTAAAACTACACCTCACATTCCTAAGGGATTCCTTAAGTGTTTGGGGCACAATCCTAATGCCCGAGCCACCCAAAATTATTCAGTTGTCGAGGATTTGGGCCACACTCTTTGTGCGATGTCTGCACTAGAAGTGCTTCAGAGTTGTCCTTCGCAAAGGAAGGCTTTGATTTTTTCCCTTGGTGTGAATGATGATAATTCTTCCTCCGTGATTAAATTTGAAACCGCAGTACTTCAGCCTCACTTGCCTTACTGTGTGTCTCTTTTGATTCATGTAGAATGTCTTAACATGACTGTCAAGCGCACTGTGATTGACGAAGGCGCTGCTGCTTCTGTGATGTCTTTATCATGTTGGAATGGTTTAGGCTCCCCTGAGTTGTTTAAATCAGCGACCATGTTAACTGCGTTCGATGGGAGATCATTTAGGCCATGCGGGATCCTTCCTTCCCTTAAGGTCCATTTGGGAGGGAAGACCATTGCGATATAGGTTGAGGTGGTTGATGCGCCCCTTGACTACAATCTCTTGCTGGGTAGGAATTGGATGTACAGTATGCAAGCCATTTCTTCTTCCCTATTTCGCGTTGTATGCTTTCCATTTAATGGGAAGATAGTCACGATTGATCAAATTTCATTCAAGAATCCATCAATTACCGCATCCTCGGGAGCTTCGATTCCGATCATAGAGCACTCTTAGCCGGCAACTGGCAGTGTGGGCGTGGACATGTATCCATCCCTCCTGGGAAGCTTTAGTTTCCATACACCTATCCTTATGATAGGGTCTAGTTCCGATGAGGCTTCGACATCTATGAGATCAATGTCTTTTCCCACGATTCATATGGAATATCCTTGGATTCTTCCTACACCGAGCACTTCGAGTGAGCCCATTGTGACGAACGTGCCATTGCCTGCAACTATGGTAGCTTATCAAGCTAACTTGAGTTTGTTGCAGAGCCCAGTCCTTCCTATTCACGGATAGAGGAGGAGGACCCTTATGTACTGCCAACATGGGTAGTGCAGTCTTCTCACATGCATGACTTCCTTGATAGTGTTTTCCCTTCAGATGAAGCGATTATTGAGGCCATGTCAGGAGCTGAGCCACCATGGGAGGAACTCCATCATAGATATTATTTTCTTCCTGATCTTGACCGCTTGGAGCATGAGGACTTTAGGGTGGTTCTTAGTGAGAGAGTTGGCATTCCTATGGTCCATTAATCCCTCCTGGTCCAATGGTTGATGGAAACATGGAAAACATATCTTCAACGATTCCTATCAATATCTCTCGCAATCCTGGCAGGATAGAGAATGTCTATATTGGGGAAAAATGTTCCCATGCTGAGATTCTAGAATACACCAAGCTATTTAAAGAATTTCATGATATATTTTCTTGGTCTTACGATGAAATGCTAGGTATCGACCCTCGTATTGTCGAACATGAGATTAAGACTTATCCCAATGCTAAGCCTGTTCGGCAATGCTTGCGTGCAGTGAATCCTAGGAAAGCACCCGCGATTAAGGTAGAGATAGAGAAACTATTGAAACTTTGGTTTTATCTATCCCATTCCCTTGATAGAGTGGGTTTCAAGGCCCGTTCTGGTTGATAAGAAGCAGGGAGCAATCCACATATGTACTGATTTTCGTGATTTGAATTGTGCTTGTCCTAAGGAAAATTTCCCCACACCATTTATTGATCAGAGTTTGGATGAGTGTGCGGGTAGCGAGGTTTTTTCCTTTATGGATGGATTTTACAGATATAATCAAATACAAATTAAGCCTGAGGACCAACATAAGACTGCATTTATTTGTCTTTGGGGAACGTTTGCATATCGGAAAATGACTTTTGGCCTTAAGAATGCTGGAGCTACTTTTCAGCAGGCAATGACCTTGATCTTCCATGATCTCAAGTCAATTATCGAAGTATTTTTGGGTGACCTTGCTGCTCATTCTCGTATGAGAATGCGTCATTCCTATCACTTGATATTGGTATTCGAAAGGTGCCGCCATTATTTGGTTAGGTTAAATCCTCATAAATGCATATTTTGTGTGAAGTCAGGTCGCTTGTTAGGATTCATCGTTTCTAAAGAGGGTATAAGAGTCGACCCTTTGAAGGTTGAGGAAATACTTCAGTTGTCTCCCCCAAAAAATATTCGTCATCTTCAATGTTTGCAAGGCATGGCAAACTTCTTATGGAGATTCATTGTCAATTTTTCCAATTTGACTAGAGGCTTCACGCGTCTTTTGAAGAAGGACACCACCTTTTGTTGGGATGAGTGAGCCCAGGAGTCCTTTGATGCGCTCAAGCGAGCCCTAGCATCAGCCTCGGTGATTAGTTCCCCAGACTATAGCTATGATTTTTTACTTTATGTGGCCACGTCCATGGAGACGATTGGGATGGTTTTGGTTCAAGAGGATGAGGAGCTCCAAGAGCATGTCATATACTATCTGAGCCGGAACCTTATTAACGCAGAGATTCGATATTATCATGTTGAGAAGCTTGCTTTAGCTACTGTACATGCGGTTCAATGGTTGAGACATTATATTCTCCTTCACCAGACCTTAGTTGTAGCCCATGTCAATCTATTTAAATTCATCCTCGCTCGAAGGATGATTGGGGGAAAATATAATAAATGGATTGTCATCCTGTAGGAATTTGACCTCGAGTTTGTTTCAGCAAAGTTGAAGAAATTGTTAATTTTTGCAGAGCTTATATCGGATTTCCCAAGTGAGGCCAAGGAGTTGGTTTGTGAAGATACGTTTGTCGATGAACACATCTTCTTAATCTCAACTTTAGACCCATGGTATGGAGATATCATTATATATCTACAAACATTGAAGGTCCCTACTCATCTCTCACGGGATGAACGACAACGATTATGTCACATGTCTAACAATTACCATGGGGTAGATTCTATTTTATGTCATTGTTTGACTCATGATGAGGTTGAGGTAGTGCTAAATGATTTCCATGGAGGGGCGTGTGGTGGTCATTTATCTGGGATTTCTACAGCCCAAAAAATATTAAGAGCGGGTTATTTATGGCCGTCGATCTTTAAAGATTGTGTTGATGTGGTCAAGAGGTGCCACCCTTGCCAGGTTTTTGCATGTAATATATGTTCAAAACCTGCCCCGTTACATCCCATCATCACCGCCAGTCCCTTCACTAAGTGGGGGCTCGATTTTATGGATTGCAACCTAGCTTCAGCTGGGGGGCATCATCATAACATAGTGGCTATTGATTACTTCATGAAATGGGTTGAGGCTGTGCCTACATTTAAATCTGACTGTGAGATAGCCGCGCACTTCATATTCAACCAGATTATTACTCGGTTTGGAATTTCGAAAAAGCTTGTCACTGACCATGGCTCGCACTTTCAGAATCGTACGATGGAAGAGTTGGCATCAAAGTTAGGGTACAAGCAAGAGCATTCCTCCTCGTACTACCCTCAAGCGAATGGACAGGTAGAAGCAGTGAATAAATCACTCAAATACATTCTCCAATGAACCACTGCACATAGCAAGAATAATTGGCACATTATGTTATATCCTTCTTTGTGGGCGTATAGAACCACTGTTAAGACTGCCATGGGTTTTTATCCATATCAACTTGTACATGGAGTGGAGTCGATATTGCCGGTTGAATGTGAGATTCCTTCTTTGAAGCTAGCCATAGAACTCTTACCAAACACTTCACCATTGGAGGAGCATTTGGTCCACCTTGAGCAACATCGAGATGCCCTGGTGGCTCTAGAAGTAAATAAACGTCGCGTAAAGGTCTAGTACGATAAGTCTGTCCATCCAAGGAGGTTTAGTGAGGGAGACTTGGTCCTTTTGTGGGATCAACCGAAGGAACCCTTGGGGGCAGGAAAGTTTAAACCCATGTGGCATGGTCCTTACGTCGTCAAACATGTGTTAGAGAAGGGTGCTTATGAGTTAGTGGATTATGAGGGAACGGCCTTGGCGGAGCCTAGAGATGGGCTCTATCTCAAGAAGTACTATGCATGATTTTCATCCAAGGCTGGTTATTGTATATTATTGTACAATTTTGCATAGTTAGGTCTTTTTATTATTGTGATCGGGTTTGTGATTAGTTTCCGTTTCTTTTGGTAGATGTCAATGGAATATTCCACCTACATAAGATTCACGGATGGTGCGAGACGTCACACTCAACACTCAACCTCTGCTGCTTGGGTGATTTATACTCCTATGGGTCAAGTATTTTCTTCAAGAGGCGTATATCTATGGCCATCTTCAAACAATGTTGTTGAATATAGTGTCGTTATTGAGCTTCTAAGGGATGCCATTTCACATGGCGTTCTCTCTCTTGAGGTACGTCTTAATTCATATTTAGTAGTGTCATAGATTAATGGTTTGTACCATGTTAGAGATCCGACGTTATTAAGAATGTTCTTACGTGTGAGATTATTAGAACGACAATTTGACAATATAACATACATACATATTCCAAGAATTAATAATCAAGTTGCTGACTCATATGCTAACTACATGTTAGATTGGCATTTGATTCATACACATTAAATTCATCACAAACACAAATTTTTACACATGTAAATAAATAAACTGATCACCATAAAATTTTTATATAAACATCCAAAATATGGTAGTACATAGTGTCATAATACAAAAATGGGGCTCTTGAGCCACCAAAATATAATACACGGTAATACAAAATGTGTCACTTCTAGGTCTCTAAGCCTATGGAGGAGGAGGGGGGTTGTGATCATGGAAGGTCACTACGGATCTAGATAGCCGTCGGAATAATCGCACTCATGCTTGTGGTACACCCACCACTTGGCGCTGCATAGCCTCAGGCAAGTCCTCAACTTGCGCCATAGGAACTCTGTGTGTCAGCCTAACAAAGTTGGTATGAATGCTTTGGAGCATCCGCTCTGCATCCACACCCGTGATATTGTCTCCTCTTCCCCTCCATCTGTAACGAGGGAATCCTTCATGCCGCCATGGTCCCACATTTGCATACAAATGGTAGATGTCACTATGTATTGTCACACAAAAACATGTCTTTTGATTCCATACAATAAAAAAACACAGAAAAATTAAATAACTCAAAAATTAAAAGAGAGGGTCGAGATTCATTACCTATATCGCCATATGCCGATCCTGGTGGTAGCGGCATGTCTGGATCCCCCCAAAAATCTATCCCCGCATAGGAGTAGTCATCGATGACAACTATCTATCGTCGCCACCATGGAAAGAAATCAGCTAGATAGGGGTTGGACACCCTACCTCCCACCAGTCTGCGCATCGCATCTGCCCAACGCCGTTGGGCCAGATCTCGAACCCTGTGAAGAGGAACATCAACTCTGGGGCTCAATCCTGGAACATGCTCAAAGAAAAACGTGCTCAATATGTTGTTGAACCTGAAGTTTCGTACTCTACCCATCTTATACTCACTGAGCTGATGTTTCATGTTGCTCAGTAGTGTAGTTCTTTAGTCATAGACCATGGGTCGCATGCACTCCACTGCATAGAACATCAGAGGCCGCAAGGCCTGGTGGAGTGAAGCCAAGCCTGCTATCCTACCCAATGTCAGTAAGATGGTCTTTAGGCCCAGCACCTATATAGAGTTGGTTGGGATATGACTCTCCACCTTCTCCGTGTCTGGATAGCAGTACACCGCAATGTACTCATCGATAGTTAGGTCACCTTGGGGCCCACCTCGAGAACGAAGGTTCATAAATTCACCCTATCAGGAAAGTCTAGTAATGAAGTATATGTCCTCCACCTCTATGGTGAGGGACATCCCATCTATCTGGAAGGACTCAGATTCTGGATCCTAATAATCCACTAGCATCTACAATAGTCTTGGTTTTTCCCTCAAGCCACCAAGACACCAAAACTTGTAGATTCCACATGCACATAGCGCTTGTTGAGCCATTAGATCGGCCCTTACTGCCTCCTCTACATCACCATGTTCACGCTTTATCCATTCTAGGACCATCCTACACACAAAAATTGCAAATTTTCCCATTAGATTACTTGAAAAATCTCATGCTCAGCCGCATATGTGACTGTTTGCCAAACAGTCGCGTATGTACCCAGGTTTGGGGGAATTTTCCGCATATAGCCAGCCCTATACACAGAAAAACCCTCGATTTTCATGTGGGCAGGGGTGCCTTTTTTAGTTTGGCCTAGAAACCTCAAATGACCATGGAATTTGATAAAAATTCCATTGAAATGAAAGAGAAGAGCATGGGTAAGTACCTGGAAGAAACGGTAGTGGATTTCGCTAGCTAGATCTCCTGGAATTCACTGTTGAAAATCTAAGCTCAATTGCGTAAAAGTTTCAAATGTTTTATAATGTTTTGAATTTTCTACTATTTATAGAAATTTTTCAAAATTTTGAAAACTTTTACCCCCTTCCTATAGTTTGGACTATTTCTAATCATTTTGGACTGTTTTTGACCTAATTTTTTATGTAGGAGACCTTTTTGAGTGTCGTTTCAACCGTTGGACTGACCCGTTCATACCGATATTAGGTATCATGTCTAAACTAGCATATAGGTTAGGTTTCATCACCATTTTCATTTTGCATGACCTTATGACCGTTTCATCATAGCCTTAGGTACGAACCCACTCTATTGTGTTACGAAACCATCTTGTTATTTTAGAAGTGGCATGATGTGAGTGGTAGAGCTTGACCTTACATGGGTACCCTAGTTAGGGCCTTATTTGCATTTGGTGTCCATGCTAACATTTTGTACTTTAGGGTGTGGGAGTCCATTATATAGTATTGCCATGACATTTCGCAAGAGCCTCATACTCCTCTTGATCTTTTGATGGCCTATTTACCTCAGGACTCCCTTATGTCAAGTTGTAATTGCATTATCATGAGCTTTTCCTGCCTTATTGATCTTTATGTAGGCTTCCCTGACATTGCGTTTCATCCATATAGCTCGAGATTGTCTCATGTCTAGCCATGCAGAGCCATTTTATATATCCTTTGCAGCTTGATTTCCTTTTTTACCGGGAGGGGATTTTCCCCCGAGTGTCGATATCCTACACATGTGTCCTTGCATTGATCATAGGTATGTTCCACTTCTTGGAACTAGTTTGTTTTCCCTTATGACACTCGTCTCCTCCTAGTCTGTAACTATAAAGTAGTTTTATTCTTTTTCAAGATTTTTAAATATTTGAAAAAGTCCAAAAAAATCAAAAAACCAAAAAGATAGACAAGGAATGATGTTATCTTTGGCAGCTATCGAGTCATGTCGCCTTCGAATAGAGCACTGTATATCACATCCATTAGTTGGGTTTATAGTTTGACTTTAGGAGCCGCGCTCATTTATCTGAGTTTATCTCCACCGACTGGTTAAGCTTCCAATCCCCATGGAGCCTTTGTCGATGCCTCCTGTGTTGCAAAGATGTACTAGTTTGTATATTGAGTCTATGCTGCCTTTATTTAGTCACCATATGTTGTTATGCTCTTGTTCGAAGGAAGTTGAAACTTGAGTCAGCCATTCCTCAGTTATCTTTACTTTGCATGTCGGTCAGTCCCGGTACAATTACTAGTTCGTGCACCTTATGATCGAATCCTTCAACATTATACAGCTTTGTTGAGTACCTCGTGTTGGATGATGGGGGATGCCTTAATTCCCTCGTTCTAGTGGATTTCATCCCATCGACTTCAGATCATTTATTATGGGATTGGAATCTAGAGTCATTTTGAGTGCCTTGAGACTTGCAGTCATCAGTGGCAGGTTCTCTCGCCATCGATAGTCTTCAGGAATACATCAATGTCCCCTGATCGATGGATCCTCTCAAGTGTTCAACCTCAACACATTTATTCACACTTGTTATTTTGCACTCTAGTACCTTGATTCCCATTTTCATTATCGGTGGGTGATCTTGCGTCTATTAACGGTATACATCAATGACTGGTAATCAGACGATGGACTACTATGTTCGACCTCGACACCTCTATTCACATAGTAGGACATGTACTCATAGCGGTTTGTGTAGAAGACCTTCCAGATTGGTGGCATCTATTAAATGCTACCTCCTTGATCGTGCCAGTGTTCATGAGATTTCAGCTCTTGTGACTTGATTCCAGTATATGGCAGACATCTTCAGCCATTATGGAGATCATGGTCCTTTATATATCTTCATCATGGAGATTTTTATCTATGTATATTGTACGTGGTGATGACCACTTATCTGATATCTTGTATCATGCCTATTCATGGCCATTGTACTCTTATGTATTCGGGACTGCTAGATGTATTTGCAGTTATGTGCAGAGTTGTATCATTGTACTATGCTGATTGGGTGGTTGGTCTTCCATTTGGGATCCTTCATCACTCCACTTTTGGAATGGACTTATAATTTATTTCGGCCATCGTATTACCCCTCTGACCTCACACATTAGGGGGCATCTGTTATAGCTAATTTTACCACTTCAGGAGAATCAAACTTGTATGGCCTTTCCCCTGTCCCTCTGTAGAATCCTTAGACCCCTTGGACCATTTTTTGTCCTTTGATGTTTCCTTGACCATCCCTAAAAACATGTGAAAATCCATATACGCAACTTTTAAAGCCTTAATCGCGTATATACGCGGGTTTGACCACTAAAACCGCGTACATTGGGATGTGTACAAAATCCAAATCCTTTTGGAGTTTTCCTTAACATGGATCTGAATCACTTGACTCCTGGCCTTCCCTATGCCTTGAGATCGCTCGAATTCGACCTTTCATTACCCCTTTGAAAAGCTATATAAGGAACTCTTTGGTACATTGAAGGCATAAGAGAGAATTGAGAGAAAAGAAACTATAGTCCATTCTTGCTGGAACTTGTGCTTGAGTCTGCATCCCTTTGTCCCTTGGAGCACTTTTGTGTGCTTCCCAAGCTTGCCTTTTTCTTGTGAGCTTGCTATCAAGAGATGGAGGATTGAAGTGGTGGAGGCCCAAGTGGGGGGTTCAGTTTCTCTGATTCGTAGACGTGCTGACAGAGATTGTATCCATTGTAATCTTTGATTTTATATTAATAGAAATATCTTTTCCTGTCCAATAATGTGTGTTTGAATGAATATTTTATCCATGGGATGATTTCAAATGCTTATACATTGTTGATTATATATGCTAGTATAGATCTAACACCAATATATATAGTATGCTTGTCTTGTTCACTTGTTGTTGAGGACATGCTTAAGCAATTCAAGCTGAAGTTGGAAAGCTCAATGGGGATCTACTTCAACTGTCTGGAATAAGGTACGAGGTCTGATCCTTTAGTGTTAGATGTTTAATTTCTATTACATATTGGAAAGGATTGTTTTTTGGAGTCAAGATGTCTGTTGTGGTACCCCAATCCATAGGAATTTCTCTCCGTAATAGCGTTGGCATAGACGGCTGTGGGTTTTTCATTAAAATTGAAAATTTAACATGATTTCTAGCTTTTTAATGTTTAGCTAGAATAAAATACCATCAGCTCAACCTTAATTTCTGAAACATAAACACTAAACAAATCGTGGGGTTTTTTCCTAGCTCCATACCATGCTTATTTACATCATAATATTTAAATTCAAATGGGGTCAAAATCGGGGTGTTACATGGGCACTTTTCATATTCTCGCTCCTATAAACTATGTAGGCATGACTAGTGTAGGGAAGAACATATGCATAGTTGCAGATATAACTAACCGATGGGTTCTCCCTTCATAATAAGAGATTCAAGTACCCTTATCAGCAACAGAAGTAGCCTACAAATATATATTCGATGCTACTGTTGATTCCATCTCAAATCCTTCCGTCTCATAGAAGTAAGATGAAGCCTACTTTCCCGCATGGGTGGAGAAATCAACTTATTCATATCACTTCTTGGATATGGTTTTTCTATCTGACGAAGCCATTCTGGAGGCCATAATAGGACCTAAGAAAATTTGTGAATACTGACATCACAAGTCCTACTTCCTTCCACACCTGAGAAGGATAGAAAATTATGAGTTCCATGTGAGACTAGATGAAGGTATTGATTAGCCCATGAATCATTTTCTGAAGGAGGGAGTGTTAGCTAAGGGGAATTCAGAAAACATTTCCGCCACCATACTGATCAATATCTCTACCAAACTAGATGTCGTGGAAAATGTGCATATTGGAGAAAACTCTTCTCTCAAAGAGATTGCCACTTATGCTTCCTTATTTAAGGAATTCAACGATTTCTTTGCTTGGTATTATGAGGATATGCTAGGAATCGAACCATCAATTACAAAGAATGAGATCAAAACTTACCCTAACATTAAACCTGTTCAAGAAATGCTTCGACCTGTTAATCCACAGAAAGCGACAACCCTCAAGGCCGAAGTGGAAAATTTGTTGAAAGTCGGTTTCATTTACCATATCTCTCTTATGGAATGGTTATCCAATCCCATTCTAGTAGATAAGAAGTAGGGAAATATACACATTTGTACTGATTTACAGAACTTGAACAAGGCATTTCCTAAGGGAAACTACCCCACTCCATTCATTGATCATATTATTGATGCATGTGTGGGTAGCGAGGTTTTCTCATTTATGGACGGTTTTTCGGGATACAACCAGATCCAGATTAAACCCAAAGACCAACACAAAACTGCCTTCATCTTCCTGTGGGGTACACTTGCATACAAAATGATGTTTTTTGGCTTAAATAATGTCGGGTCAACCTTTCAACATGCAATGAACTTTGCATTCCATGATATCAAGCTCATTGTCAAAACGTACCTAGATGATCTTCCGACCCATTCTTGAAAGAGGAAGGATCATGCAGATCATCTTTGTTTTATTTTTGAAATATGAAGACACTACAAGATTCACTTAAATCCCCATAAGTGCATATTCTGCATCGAATCGGGGTGACTTATAGGTTTCATAGTATCCAACAAAGGTATAACGATCGATCTGTTGAAAGTAGAGGTGATTATTAATCTACCTCTTCCTCGAACTCAGACACTTACAAAGTCTACAAGGAAAGTCAAACTTTCTCCAACATTTTATTGTGAACTATGTCAAGATCAGTAAGGGCTTCATGTGCTTTCTCAAGAAAGAAACCCCATTTCTATGGGATGAAGCTGCACAACAATCCTTCGAGGCATTGAAGAAACCATTGCTATTAGCTCCTCTTTTGGGCCTGCTAGATTACATGAAGGATTTCATATTGTATTTGGCTTCATTCGAATTTATGATAGGTGTAGTGCTAGTTCAGGAATATGACAAGTTCCAATAACATGTTATCTACTACCTTAGTAGTGCTTTGGCAGGTCCTAAAATTAGATATTCACATGTTGAGAAACTGGCTTTGATGGAAATCTATGTCATCCAGATGTGGAGACACTACATTTTATTGAGGATAAATACTGTCATTGTGGACGTGAATACATTCTAGTATGTTTTATCCAGATACATAATCAGGGGAAAATTCAATAAGTGGATTGTGATCCTGGAGGATTTTGACCTAGATTTTTAGTCCTCCAAGTATAAGAAGTCCCTAGTATTTGTGGAGCTTATCTCAGAGTTCCCGAGTGATGAAAGTGTGGTGATCAAAGGTCAAGGGCTATGTAAGTTAATTGAAGAAGGTCATAATGATGAAGACTGTGATTGGGAAAACAAAGTAGAGTTAAATATGATTGATGTATGTCCTATTTTTACTGCTCCCGAATCTTAGTATAGAGACCTGGTACATTATCTGCAACAAGGATATTTTCCGGAGCATCGGAACACTAAGAAAAGAAGGCTGCTTCATATAAAGTCAGCCTCTTACCAAATAATTGATAGATTTCTTTTCAGGAAGAACTACAATGGAGTATTTCTGAGATTCCTCGAGTGAGAGGATGCCTCTAAATTTGTTAAAGAATTGCATGATGGCCCTAATGGAGTACACTTCTCTGGAGATACTACTTCTCACAAGATCCTTAGGGATGGATATTATTGGCCAACCTTATTTAAATATGCTCATTCCTATGTGAGAAAGTGTGATGTATGTTGAGAAGTGGTGCAATATTAGCAAAAGCAATTGTACCATTGCAGCTGAGTTATTATCTCAGATCATTTCGAACAATGGGGCATAGACATAACTGGAGAAATTAATCTGAATTCTTCATTACTAAATAAATATATTATCATAGCTATAGATTACTTGAAAATATAGGTAGAATCATTACCACTACACAAAGTGAACAAGGACATGGTCTTCGACTTCTTATAAAACAACATCATGAGTAGGTTTCGGGTTCCAATTTCACTTGTTTTTTATAATGCATCTTATTTTTCATCCATTAAAATGACTGAATTCGCTAGTGAAAACGGAATCAAATTGCATTATTCTACCAATTATTATCCTCAGGGAAATGGGTTAGCATAATCCATAAAAAAAAATCTAATCAGAATTCTAAAAAAGATTGTTATTGAAAATAAGAGAAGTTGGCACACAACTCTCCCCAATGCATTATGGGTAGATAGGGTCACCCCAAAGAACTCCTTAGGAGTGTCCCCTTATACTCTAGTTTATGGGAAAGAGGCTATTTTACCCCCAAACATCCTGCTTACATCATCTCAGTTAGCTCAAGCCTCAAGAGGTGCTGGTAGTGACATTTTACAAGCCCATATTAACACTTTGCTTAAGCTTGAAGAGTCTAGACTTAATTCTAAGGAAAGATATAAACAAGAACAAGAAATTGTCAATAGATGGTTTGATAAACGAAAATTTGGGAAAGGGAGTTTTGATATTGGAGACTTGGTTCTAAAGTGGGATCACATGCACAATGAGAAGGGAAAAAATACTAAATTTCCAACATCTATGGGTTAGCCCCTTTCAGATTGTTGAGAAGATAGGCCCCTCTACTTATAAGTTACAGTATTTACAAGGGTAGGAAGAGAACCTTCCTTTAAATGGCCTTGTTTTCAAAGCTTATTTCACCTATCTTTTTAGGGAGTCCTTGTCTACATAAATAAACCTTTTTCATTTTTGTTCTTGATTTCTTTTAGGTTTTACTTGCTTTCTTTCTATTGATTTACTTTAGTTCTTTTGATTTTGTTTGAAAAGAAGCATTTACTTTCTATTGACGATTTGCTTTAGTTTAGCTGTTTTTGTTTCATAATAAGCCAACTCAATCTTTTGGTTATTTGGGACATAGTAATATGAACAAATTTACAAATTATTTTAATCCAATAACTCCTCATTATGCAAGATTGTGATAAAAAATAAGATTCTTTAAATTGATAGAGTGTTGAAGGGAAGTTATTTCAAGAACACATTAAAGTCCTATTTAAACCCTGTAAAATAACTAAGATAGAGGAGGTCTAGAATACTATCTTGGGGCTCCATCCACTTTCACACTAATCTCTGTCCTAGGAAGCTCGCCGCCAAAGACCCACAGAAAAGAAGCAGAACAGACAGGTGCATGGTATTCAAAATAATCCCATGCCACAAAATGAAAGCCAAAAGGCTTAATATAAAGATTCAAATTTCCAGAACAAAAGTATGTACCAAGAAGATATACTAAAGAAATATATCAGTAAAATAAAAGGATTTCTCAAAAGCTTCTTCTCTGTCCATGACCTGAAACAAGTCATCAGTCACACAAAAGGACGCTATGGATGGAAGAACCTAAATCAAATCTCAAAAATAAAAGAAGAAATCAAGGAAGACTCAA
Organism: Pseudotsuga menziesii; assembly: GCA_001517045.1. NCBI lineage: Eukaryota > Viridiplantae > Streptophyta > Pinopsida > Pinales > Pinaceae > Pseudotsuga > Pseudotsuga menziesii. The sequence continues at coordinate 153,037 of LPNX010022780.1, forward strand.
AATAAAAAAGTATTAAGCATCAAAAGAATGCAAAATGTATGGGAATGAGGAACAAATGAATGCACCTGTCTAACTCTGCCACGATCCTGTGGTGTCATATCCGGTAGCAACCAAATACATAGGTAAAATGAATCTCACATTTTGGCCCCAAGAGAGTTATCAAGATTTCTAAGCATGGTTACCATACCCCAAGGGACTACAATCAATATGATGTTTTGAATCTTACATTTCAGGAGAAGTCTAGACTCTTAAATGATCTTGAATGAAGTTTGAGATAGGTTTCTCTAATCAAATGCCATATAGCAGTTTTTGTTTTGAAAACATAGTTTTTTTTAGAGATCCGTGTTCACCAGCTAGTCACCAATTGTTGCTGCTGCAACCAATCCCCCAATTTTTTATTTATTGTTGGGCCCCTCCTTATAATTTTTAGTTTTTAGCCTTTCCTAGACTGTTTTTACCCCAGTTTCATTCCTTGACTTAGTTTTATTTTCAACAAGTTAGAATTTTTTTTTCCACTAAGTTAAAACTGATATTTTTCTTCCGACGTATCGGGTGAACTCATCGAGTTGAACCAACACGTTTGGAGGACTTAGTTTTTCAGTCCAATGTTTTCAAAAGCACATGTTTTTTGGAATATTTTGACGAGTTTTATTGACTTCATTGACAAAACTCAAAATTTCCACCCAAAGGTATTAACAAGACTCAATATTTGAAGCCAGCATTATCGATAGAATGTGTGTTTCCTTGCTGTTGTTCTTTCAAATACTTTTCTTTGAGATTTCTTAATGAGTTTAGCCAATGCTCTTGGAAAAATCAACATCGGAGGTTGAAACTGTCAGTAGGGACTCTGTTTTTCCTCCCAACATCTTTTCCATTAGGTATCTTTTGTGAGTTATCTGACAAATTTATCTTTGGGGTATTCAATGCCATCATTTTCCAGGTAGTCTTCAAACCTTATCATTGTGTCATTTATGTTAAGAGTGGTTTGGTAGAACAACATTTTGGTTGTAGGGTTAAGGTTTTTTGGTTTTCACCATCACTATCCGCAGCCACGCTTTAAAAGGCCAAACCCTATCTCCTTTAGGTTTTCATTTTTTGACTTATCAATGCTGAGATTTTTCAAGTCGGGTTGTATTAGAACCTTGAGCCTCGCTAAGCTTGCTAGCCTTGCCTCATCAGTTTTGTTTGATTCTCACCTTCTTTGTAACGTTTGTTTTGGTTTTTCAAGCCACAGAGATGGATCTGTAAAACCTTTGGGATTATAATGATGAAGCCACAGAAGGTCGAGTGTTTCACTAACTTCACCTGATCTGGTTTTCCTTTTTATACAGTGACAGGGAGCAATTGATGGTTTAGCGCAGTTGGGACTGTCGCATCTCGAAGTATAGCTTAGGGTTTCTTTCGAAGCCGCATATTTTTCCCCTGTTGTAGATGTTGAGGTTTCAAAAGGTTTTCATGGGTTTCGAGTTAACCTATGGTTCCAAAATGCAAAGACATTACTACATTTCTCTTTGAATTTTTTCTTGCATGTAATAGAGAAGTTAATAAAAGGAGGTTTCTGTGTTTTGATATCAAAACCAAAAGAGTACTGAAAAAAACCAAGCTTGGCAAGCCTTGTGTAGGGATTAAAACTTGATTTGATTGTTCTTCTTCATCTTGACCTAAAATACCAGATTATTGGTTTATAGAACTAGAGATCTAAATCCCATAGCAACATTTTGAGCTTGTACTTGAGCTAATGATTTTCATTCCCATTTTGACCTAATGTACACCTTACCACAATTTGAAGTATCTGGATAACCTACGAAAATTATTTACATTAAAGGGTCACTTGAGATGTTCAAGGATGAATCGGTAAAGTCATTTTTTGTTCTCCATCATATTAAACACTGAATACAATATTACTTTGTGTTATCTAGGTTTCATTGATAACTTGCATCTAAATAGTAGCTTTTCATTCTAACATATCCTATTGATATGAATGCATGATGTTTGATCACAGTGACACTAAGTGATTTCTTGCTATGGTTATGTTACAGATTCATCCTTCACACCACAACATGCCAAAGAAGGGTTGGAAGAAGAAGGACAAGGTCCATGAGGAGGATTCAAATGTGGAGGTCTTTCCCAGAATGGAGATATTCTATGAAGACAGGAAATCAGTTACAGGGGCAGAACCAAAGTTTAAATGGGGTCAGATATACTACATGATAAAGTATCAAAACATACCAGATGCAGGCTTAGAGGATATATCGTTTTATGTAAACATAAGAAAATCAGGCATCACAAAGGTATCCACATGCCCCAATATTTTTGCTTGTGCCAAGGTGATCAAATGGATCTTACCTCGAGCAAACGCAAGTACGATGATTATGTCAAACACCAAAGGAAAATATTTTGCTTCCTTCACCCTTGCATACATAGCCAAGGTTTGCAATATACTTGCTCCATAAATCAACTTGACAGATGACTAGATAAATAGTTTGATTTTAGACTACATCTAATGCACAAAGATGATGATATAAGGGAAGCAATTTCCCCAAAAAGCCTCTGGCGAATATGAGACTGCCAGCTTATGCACTCCCTACAATCTTATAGCCCTGATGCTCAAAATAATTTTTGGCAGGGAAAATGGGAATTTCTACAAGATGGGTTGGATCCCATCGATATATCATGTGGCTATGCATGGAATTATTTTTAACTGGGTAGACATTGTAGAAAACAACATATCTTATTGTATAGCTGTGGCACTAGGAGGCCTGCTTCAAAGAAAATAGGAATTTTACATGGGTTCGTATTTGATTGATTGTATCTTATGCGTATACCCATTCCAAAAACTAAATTGTAGCTAGAGTGAAGCCAATACACCCATGTATACTGCATATCATATTCTATGGGCTCACAAGTACCACAACTTCTACAAGCTTATTTGTGAATAATTTCTGATGCCTCTACACTAGCTGATATTTCTCGAGGAGTGCAAGTGTATGTATGAGGGTGCACTAGAGGTTATATGTGAGTACAAGGAATATTTTTTCATCTAAATAGGGAACCTATCTAAGGATGTATGGAGGAACCAGAGCCTCATCACTACTTCCTAGGTATGCCACATATTACATAGTCCATAAGGAGGCAGTAAGACAACTTTTCCTAGATGGATTCAAAAATTAACTTTTTAACATGAAGAAGGCAGTTTATCCACCAATTCCTTTCTATATTGGTGGCTATAAATTCTTGAAAGTAAAAAGTGTGCCATACATTGTAAAGAATCTAGAAAATTTCCACTTCAGTGAGAAGATTTTCCATAGGAATGATTCTTGGGGAAAGGTTACTACACATTATGCATTTGTAAAGGTGAATTTTGAATATTATGATCATTGAGACAAGGATGAGAAGATATTCATAAATGCGTGTAATATGACTGCTTGAACAAGAGGTTCAGATAGAAGATCACAACCACGGGAGGAAAAGGAAGCAACAACACCACCAAACAATAAGAACAATAGGAAGAAGCTACTAAGCAACATGAAGAAGAGGCTCGAAGGCTAGTAGAGGAAGCTGAGAAACTAATAGTTGAGGAAGCTCAAAGGAAAAGGTTGGAAGAAGAGAAAATTCAACAGAAAGCTGAAGAAGAATGACTTCAAAGGAAATAGGAAGAAAGTATACAAAGAGAATTAGCAGAAAGATTGTAAAAAGAAGTTGGACAAGTAGCAGAAGAATTAAGAAAGAAAGAACTAGAAGATAAAGACATAGAGAGTCTGGAACAAGATATTGCTTGGGATAATCCAGCAGATCCTCCCTCTACATCAAGTGACACAATAAAAGGAGGTCACCTCCCTCTTGAAGAGTTAGGATTAGTTCCTTTTACTCCGTTCAAGCATCATGTAGTGGCATGCCTGGACACTGTATTCTTCGAACTAAAGAAAAAATCCATTGTTCAGAGATCAGAGAAAAGATTAAAGGTTGGTACTGTGATGAAAGGAACAAATAAAGATCTCATATTCTTAGCATCAGTAAATGTTGCAACTTCTTAGGATAGTGCTGATAACTTTGGAAAATTGGTAGAAGATGTTGAACACTATAAAGAGATAATGTGTATATTGAAGAGCACTCTGGTTGAATAAAGAGGAGAGGGAGGAGAATTAAAGAGAAAACATGAGGCAAATCTTTTAGAGTTTGAAAGGCTCCAAATAGCTTACGAATATTTAGAATCAAAAAATGATTCCCTGGTGCTTTCAGTTACGATTGCTGAGGGAGAAAATAAGGACTTTGAAAATAATATTTCAGAATTAGAGGCGGCTCAGAAATCTACAACTGACAAAAGATAAGAAGAGATAAAAGCACAAAAAAAATCACTGGAAAATCAACTTAGAAAAACCAATGAAAGGCAGCTTGATATCAATCCCTTCCGAGAGAAAGCCTTCCTAATCTGGAGGAAAATATATCAAGTCCAAATGAAACTTGCATAAGAGGTATATAAGATCAAGCAAGCAAAAACAAGATTGCAAGAAATTTCAGAAATATCAATTAATTTTAGAACAAGGTTACTGCAAGTTGGGGAAAAGGTTCAAGGGTAGTTGACGTGGAGAGAAGCTAATGAGGCATTTCCTGAAAAATTTCCACAAAATTCAACATAAGTTTTGAGAATAGAACTGGAAATTCTAGAGTTCAGCAGCAAGATCTCTTTGAGATTGATAGCTGGGGTCAAAAATACTTTGGAAAGGTGCATGGATTATTTCATGAGAACACACACAACAGATAATAAGTGCCAGGCCTCTTTAGTGGCAAGAATCTAGGAGTTTCTAGTCAAGGATGAACACCTAAAATATCTTCAAGATAGATTGCGTGAGGATGAATCAAGCATACAACAAATTGAAGGAATCACTCAGAAAGCGGTAAAAGATTGGATTGCAAAATCCTCGGTCAACAATTGTCTCCTGTAAGACATATATTTAGTAACCCCACCCAGATTGGTGGAAATAAAGTCACCACTAGTTGTCCATGAAGTGACTATAAGGTTACTGGATCCTTTAGAATACAAAACTATTGCTGTAGAAGTTGATGCGTGGGGAGAATTCATTGGAATACTAGCTGGGCCCTTTTGAGTTTTGTCTTATCTACATGTAACATTTTGTGTAAATTATTTTATCTTATTTCCATTTTCCTAGTGCAAGTCATTGGAGGACAAATTTTGTAAGTCGAAGAGTTAGGGGAGCCCAAAAGGCAAGGATAGTCCAAAATTATTTGGTAAAAGTGTATAAATAGGAGTAGATGAGAGTTTACAGAGGAATTTTCACTAGCTCATACATGTTATTATTTGTATGAAGAATTAGTTCTTTTATGAATAAAGGAGAACCAAATTTTGCTAAAGGAAGGAATGTACAAGTTTCAAATGGATTGTGTGGATTCCTAATGCTAAACTACTTCTTATTTAGTTGCTATACAACTGTGAGACTGTTCTAACTTAATGAATAATTTTGGAAATGATGAATGGTTTTACTTTCTGTAAGAAATCTTGTGCATACAATGAGTATTGAATATTTTAACATTACAAAGCTATCTTTGTTTATATTTTCTGTTGTATGTAGAATTTAAACAGCTACCTCTAGGATTCAATATGCAACATTACAGTACATTACTCTGTTAGATGCAAATTCTTCTCCCCTTTGGGATCGGTTATATAGATAGAATATCTTAGAATATATTAGTTTGCTTAACTTAGAAGTGATTGAGAAGCAATGATTCATGTAAGGCGAGAGGTAATAAACTACGTACATCTCTTCATAGGTTCTTGTGTATCAATCATTTACATTTCATCGTTAAATATAAAATCCTATAAATGGTGGACAGGGCCGTATCTGGTAAAACAAACTTAAACGTTCTTTTAATTCTATAGTAGCCAGGATGCTAACTGGACAGGTTCCCCAAACTAAACGGTGAATGATCTAGTTGGGATCACTTACTGGCCGAGAGAATCCCTACTGTTAGTACTTGGGATTTTTCCAGGAATCAATAGTTTTGGCACTAGAAGGAGGGGTGCCAATGCATGGATGGTAGAGGAAATCTATTTACTAGAAACTATTCCATTGGTGATAGCTCTAAAACTAAGTTTCCTGAAGATTTCATTTCTGAAGAAAGAGTAGGTTCTAAAGAAGAAGGTTCAGAATGCCTTTACTCTATTCCATTTGAAGATATTAATCACTTGCGAAGACATACAAGATCTTATGTAAATAATCTTAGAGGATTGAAAGCAATCCCTGCATTACCAAGAAAATACCCTCTTATACTAAAGATTCTATATTGGTGGAAAATTTGGAAGAACTGATAGATTTATCCATACAAGAGATCATCCAACCGTTTGATCAGTTGGGACCCGATTTCTCTATTTCTTAGTCTCCATTATATTTACTTGTTCAATCTCCACCACGGAATCCTCGTCGAATCATGGACACAAATGCTAATGCACCCAAATTCTAATGCTAATTAACCTGTATGGAGAGCAAGAACACCTCTCAACTTGGCTCCTCCATTACATGACTTTCCTAAGAACCCAGAAAAGGCTTTACCAAAGTTTGACCCTGGAAAGGGAATTTCCACAGAATAGCAATTGAAAATTTACTATTTAGATTTGGAACTTCTAGGTGTTCAAAATGAAGATGTTGTATGGGGGATTTTTCCACATACATTTCAAGCAAAAGTTGTTGCTTGGTTTTTTAGTTTACAAGCCAATTCCATAACAAATTGGGACACCTTTGAAAGGGTGTTTAAAATAAAATTTGGAAATAAAATAACCATAGCCACCCTTACAAAATAGTTGCTTTCTCTAAGAATGGATAAGAAAGAAAAGGTGCAAGATTTTAACCAGATATTTGCTACTATTTGAGTGATTTCAACACTACAACAAAGCCTGCTGAAGATACTTTGATAGAATACTATACTTCAGCACTTTGTCACAACATAGAAATGTTTGTCAAAATAGCAGTGAAACATTCGTTGGTGGAAAATTATGAGGAAGCAAATAAATTAGAAGATGAACTTGAAAACATAAACAAACAAACTTCAAAACCAAAGGTAAAGACTTTTAGTAGTAAAAAAACTTTGTTGTTAACCAAAGCTAAGGAAGAACACTCAAATGAATTAGAAAATGTGGTCAATATGGTACAAAAGTTATCAAACATTATTGTAGATCTAAAAAAAGGCAAAGAAGCTAGTTCATCGAAAAAGCAGTTCAAACCTTATTTCAAGAAAATAGAAGAAAGTGGAACATCCCAATCACCTGTGTATAATTATTCTATTTTGAATTTTAATGAACTGGGAATGGATCATTTCTACACTTTTCATCAAGAACCTCATTTTGAAAAGAATTTCCCACAATGGATAAACTCAATGACTCTAGTTATGAACCAAATATTAGATGCTAAATTAACAAAGCCTGAGGTAGAAGAGAAAAAAACCAATGAACCAGAAGAAACACATGAAAACACAATGGTCTTATGTGACTATGCACCCACACTGGGACTAAATGAAGAGGAGACTACTGAAGAGATCCAAATTTCATCAGTTAATGTTACAACCAGAAGTAAAGGACTAGTAATGGATGAAAGATTAATACTTCCTAAGATTAAGAAGATAGAAGAAAATATGAAGAATATTAGCAATACTACCCAAACAACATCTATGTTTGATCTGGTCAACATAAAAGATAAAGTTCCAGCAGTCACTAATCCTATAAAAATTGTGGATAATAAAATAGAAAGCAGTAAGAAAGGTCCAGTAGAATATTATATGGGGTATTACATAGTAGAAGACATTAATAAAATGAAAGCGTATATTTCTTTATTTGAATTATGCAATTTTCCCCAACAAATAAAGAATCTTCTAGAGGATTTGGATCCACAACCCAGTAGGTCCTAGGAAGACATTCAATCTGATAAAGAAATTAATGAAGAAAGCATTGGAGGGAAATCCAAATCTCAAACTTTTCCATTCTTATTGTCTTTTGATATTTTCAATCATAATGTGATTAATTGTTTGGTGGATTCTGGGGATTCGTTTAATGTCATGCTGCTCTTAGTATGTAAAAATATCAATGGTCAAACTACACCATCCTCATGTAAGATAATTCAAGTGGATAGATCTGCAGTTAAGGTAACAAGAGAAATGAAAAATGTGTTGATTCGATTATCTGCAGATAAGAGAATTTTCTAGTTTATAGACATTATGGTGGTAGATATACCAGAGGCCTATGGTTTAATATTAAGTAGGTGCTTGTCTGCAAAACTGAATTGGTACTTTGCAACTGATTGGTCGCACATGTGGTTGCCATATAATAATAGTCAAAATGAGATTAAGGTGATGACGGAACCACACATGAAACCATTCGCATTAAAGTGGGTGTGAAACCATTTCAGAAAAAAACTAAGGAAAATTCATCCCAAGTTAGAGCCCTTAATACAAAATGAAGTAAAGAAATTACTTGATGTAAATATTATTTTAAGAGTCAGACATTCAGAATGGGTGGAAAATTTGGTCCCAGTGAGGAAAAATTAAGGTGAAATAAGATTATGTGTCGACTTCAGAAATCTAAACAGAGCTTCAAATGAAGATATGTGATGTCCCAAGTTTGTTGTGCAGACCTAAAAACAAATTAATTTTGTAATTTATTTTAAAAGTTCTAAACTTTGAATTAATTCACACAAAGCCTGCTCGGACAGGGAAAATCAGAAATTTCTTCTGGGAAATTTTGCAAGAAAAAGGAGTGAATAGTGGGCATCAACCAAAGATAGTTCAGACATAGAATTTCCTTTTCTCTAACACATTTATATATTATTCCATTTAGGGTTCAGATTCTACTCTGCGTAAACCTACTACCACGCTTCTGGGCAATCAAATCGTGAAACTAGGAAGAATAGTTCGGTATGTTTCAACCGGGGGATTTTGGAAACTTGCAGAGGGTTTTTACAGCATTAATATAACATAATAAACATTTTTAGACAGTTTTCAGAAGTTCTGGAAAGTTTTGAGTAGTTTTGGAGAAATTTGGGTTTGGGGACTTTTCCCCCATGATCAACAAGGAGGTTTAACCTCAACTCAATTGTGGGGACTATTTCCCCGACTTACAATGGAGGGTTAAACTCATTGAATTTACATGAATTTATTATATTAATGACTCTGCCGATAGGAACATCGAGGGTACAATGAAATACAAATGATTCTCCCGATAAGAACAATGGGGTACAATATAAGTGAATACATTCTGAAGTTACAAATACATCAACAAATGCATGCTTTTGTTTGTATGCATCATGATGTATGTTGTCATCTATTTCTATATGAAATTGTAATATATTCATGTTTCTTCAAATAACAATAAGATCTATTGTGGAGAAACACCAATCTTTGTTGTGGGTATTGAAGTGCAGAAAGGTTTGTAGCATTTGGAGAAGGGATTGAAAGCTAGGATCAACCGTCTAAAAAAGGTACATATCCTACTAACCCTTATTCTCTTGTTTATGTTCCAAACCCTTGATGTCTGTAAGCCACACCCTATTATGTTGGTGATCCTAGGACCCCAAGTCATAAGGTATATATCCCTCACGACAAGTGGGATACTAGATCTTTCTATTACAGGCTATGGGTTGGGGTATAACTTTTCTAGTTTGTACAAATCTCTCTCTTATTTGGTTGTTGTTTATGATACTTTTTTTACTTCTCCATGTGATGGTCCTCTTGATTTTTTTCATCCTTCCAATGATGATCTTGAAGGGTTAGGCTTTGACCTTTTCATTTGTTGTTTCCTTGATCTTGGGTCTTGTGTTTCTTGTGAAGGTGGTGCTTAAGGGGGAGGACGTAAGGATGTCTCTTCTGTTTTGATGTCTATTAACCCACCAAAAAAATGGTTTTCAATCAGAATATACAAGACTCTCTCCTGATGTTGATTTATTCTCCCACTAAATTGGTTTTGACTAAAAATCTAGAGGACTCTCTCCTAAAGTTAACCCCTGTACTCGTACTTGTAGATGATGGAGGTGTCATGTCCTTTGGCCATAAATCCTCTTGATATCACCTAAGGTTGAGGACTTCCTCTAGGTCATCATTTGGTGTCAAAGAAGGGGGTTTCTCTATGAGGTAGCTTCAACAGGATCTAATAGATTGTGGGGTTCTAGGTCCATTATGTCCTTTGCTAGAGACCAATTTTCCTTGGATGTGAGGGTTTGTCAACAAAGGAATATAAAAGGGACTCTTATACCAACTTCTCCTAGTGTCAAAGTTATTTAATGCTTGTGATTTATTTCAATTGTAGAGGGTTAGCCCACCCCTCAAAGAAGGTGGCCTTAAAAAGGCAAGTACAAATTCATCATCCAACTATGATTCTTCTTCAAGAAACCCTTTCCAGGATAGGATTTTATTTGTCAAGATGCTATAAGTATATCTAAGGGCTTAGTTACTATATGGATCTCTAGATCTTATCTATGTACTAATAGTTGGGGGTCTTTTCAAGTTTGGGAATTGTCCTTTTTTCCATAGAATTTGGATAGGAATTCACTCTCTTAAGTATCTATGACACTCATATCCACCAAATGGCCTATTGGGATAACATTTTTAGTTTTGTATTCCATAACGTGGATATATTTATTATCATGGATGAAGCCGATACTTGGGGAAGTAACACTCATAAAGATCCTCTTTCTGATTAAACCATCAAGAATCTTAAGGAGGTATCACTTTTTGACTTGCCTCATGTACTCTTAAGACATTCTTGGATAAATATTCATATTTCTCCTCATAGGATAGCCAAAAGGCTAGATCGTGTCCTTATCAATAAAAATATTTTTCAACTGGCCCCAAGCATCAAGCAATAGGTAGGAAAAGGTGGGTAGTGTTATCGCTTTCCCATATTTCTGGAAGTGAAGGTGTACCATGGAAAAACACCCTATCCCTTCAAATTTAATGAAATGGAGATGGAAGATGAAGGATACCTTTTGATGGTTAACATATTATGGATCCCTATGATGACAATGGACATGTATCAATTGTTGTACAATTTATGAATAATCTATAAAGGCTTACATATGACATGTATCAAATTCAAAATATGACATTATTATATAATTTTTATCATAATTTAAATATGTACTTATTAAATATTTAGTAACATTATATAAAACTTGCACTGAGTTAAACACAAATTATTCAAGAAATTATTTCACCACTCTTTCCATATAAAATAAAATAATTTATTATAATATTCATAATAAAATCATATATTAAACCATAAAATGTAGAAGTGATTCATATTAAAATTCAAACATTCCTTTAGAGTTGCCACACAAATAATGCCATATTATTACAAAAAGAAAAAATGTTTCATGTGAAAATATTCAAATCAACACATGGATTTTGACACACCATCAAAAAATGCATTTTCTTCAGATGAATGATCGGATGAAGATGTAGATGAACCGTATTCTTCTCTACTATCAATGAGTTCACCATTTGAGTCTTCATGCATGCCCAACATTTCATATGCCATATTCCTTTTGGATCTACACCTTGGTTTAGTAGACTCCCATGTTGGAACTATTTCTTGTGCCAACAATCTTTTGATAATCTATGTAGTCTTCGAGAGAAGAGTGCCTTTCTTTGTCAACTAGAAGTCATAAACTAGTATGCCAACATCCTCTAATTTCAAAATGTTAATGCAATGATGATTTACATTTTAACCCTTTTCTTTTTCTCTTTATGCAAATATTTTTCTCAACCACCATATTTGGCTTGTACACACCATCAAATGGATGTGTGTTTGTTGCATACCAATTTACTTCAATGGATATAACTTCTTCATTTTCTTTATTGACCTACATAACTTTTGCAATCCTTAATGATTAACCACATGGATATTTTGTATCCAAAATTTCAATCATGAAAGCCTCCTTAATATATTGTATTGGGCCTTTGTAAATGTCTTCCCTATCCTCATACTATGTAAATGATCTTCTAGACCCAATATACATTTCCATTTCCATTGCTTGAGAAGACTCAACACTTTTAGGTTCAACATTTCTCTCCTCGTTTTCATTTGACAAAATTTGTGTCCAATTGAATGGAGTCTTCAAAAAATATCTCCATTAGTAGAGTTGGAAATTATGTCATTTTTCTCCATGAAAACATACTCCCGCCAAATAGAATCGACAACATCAAAATAGTCATATGTATCTGGGATAGACTTTTTGATTTCTTCCAAGCATTAAGAAGAATCAAAATATCTATTGTTTCGGTGTGCATTTTGAATCTCGACATCTAATTACAATAATAACAACTTTGAAGCATAAATTTGACAAATTGGGATGTTTCAGAAATGGTAAACCTAATGTAGGACCCCATTCTACACTTCTTGATTACTTCTAACACCATTATAGTGTTTTCCCATCAATATTGGTTTATGCTAATTTGACATTGGAGCTAATGTCATTGATTTTTTCAATGCACCTTTATTCACCATGTGATCCCAAAAATAATCTTTTCATGTAAATAGTTTCCTCCAACATTAGTAAAACATGCTCTGGACTATATGTTTTTATAATAATTTCAGTTAATGATGTGAGGCTCCCAACATTATTCCTCACCAATGTCACTGCAAAACAACTAAAAATTTGATCAATATGGTCATGTGTATGCCCAATAAGAAGGAAACCAACTTTAACCTTCTGAAAAAATTTGCAATTCAACAAGCATGTTTAGATAACCAAACATGATCTGATTTTTGTTTTCTCGATGAGTGTTGTCCAATTGCAACTATAGAACTTGAGGAATATTATTGGACCAATGAGTAAGCACATGGTGAATCATGGTGATGGTACTATTTGCATAATTATGAAAATTCAGATCTATAAAGTAAACCCTTGGAGACACCTAACCATTAAAAACCATACAACCAACCAAGTGAAACTAAATAAAAATTTCCTCTAAATTCTTTGGTACATGAACAAAATGTGGCAAACGTGTTTTTTTTCTTATCCATGCCATAAATTATCAAACCCATATACTTATGTGGATCATCATAACACTTATTGCTATGTTTGTATAACTTTTGTTGTTCAACTAATTGTTGATTGTGATGTTCTTGAAGTTCTTTGATAACAAAGTCTACAAATAAAATAACAAGAAAACACTGATGGGTTTTATAATTGATATTTAATCAAGAAAATATTTTTTTTAGAGAAGTACCTCTTTATATCCCTTATAATTTATCCCTTCTTTATTTAAGAGAAGCACATATATGTCAAACCCCCATCCTTGACCTCTTAAAAATACGAACGCTGTTGAACTTTGGTTTCAAATATGCCTATTTGATGAAATCGTTATTTCCTTCAGCATCTTACACAAAATGCCTTGTACAAGTTGTATATTTCCTTCCTTGAGAAATTATCTAGAATGTGTATGGCTTCTCTATCTATCATACTCTATCCATGCCTTGAAAATAAGCCATGCATGAATGCCATTGCAATGTTTGTTATCAGCCCACTAACTCGTGCATGATATTATTTAGAATAAAATGTAGGATCCTTTTCTAGCCTTGTCTGGATTCTTGATAGTTGAAGATTACCAATTTAGTGAATTCTTTTGAATTCCCTTCTACAAAGTAAAATACTTCCAATGCAATAATAAGAACTTTCCTTTGTTGAAATCATGCACCCTACTAAATATGAATTTTCCATATTTTGTTAATTTGCATATATGCTCTCCTTTTCTCCAAGGCATAATTCTAGAGTTTGTTTTAAAAAATGTTTTTTGGAAACACTCACTTGAAATCAAATATTACTAGAACTTGGAATTGTGAGCAAATCTTTCCTAGACCTTTTATAACTGGAATGCTTTGGATTGATATAAAACGGTCTAGTCCTACACTTAATCTTGCTCATTGGTACAATTTTCCTTTGTGTTTCATGTAACATAACATAATCCTCATTACAATGAATGTCCTCATCATTATGAGGAATATTATCCCTCTCATTGAGATTCTCATCACCAAATTTAGTAGGAGAATGGTTACCTCATCAGTATCAAGTTTATCAGTTGAGGTTAGATCAACATCATCAACACTATTTGTATATTAATCACTGGTGGTTTCATCATCAACAAAATATTCATCATTTTAATTAAAATACTCGCTTGGAGGAAAATAATCACCGATGTCATTAAAATATTTGCTTGGAGGAAAATCATCTTCACCATTATTTGTACCTTCGTCCTCACAAAAGTAATCATTTGTCCCATGAAAATCATTGCTTGGAGGAAAATAATCATCGATTCCATCAAAATCCTTGCTTGGAGGATTATCATCTTCACCATTATTGGTTCCATCAAAATCCTCACTTGGTGGAAAATAATCTTCACCATTATTGGTTCCTTCATCATCACCAAACTCATCATATGTCCCATTAAAATCCTCGCTTGAAGGAAACTTCCCCTTGGTGCCATCAAAATCCTCACTTGGAGGAAAATCATCTTCGCCATTATTGATGGCTTCATCCTCACCTAAATTATCATTTATCCCATTAAAATCCTCACTTAGAGGAAAATCATCACGAGTCCCAGTCAAAAATCCTTACCTGGAGGAAACACATTATCATTCCCATTAAAATCCTCACTTGGAGGAAAATCATCATTGATTCCATTAAAATCATCACTTGTAGGAAATTCATCATTGATGCCATTAAAGTCCTCTCTTGGAAGAAAATATTCTACACCATTTTGGTGCCTTCATCCTCACCAAAATCATCCTCGCTTGGAGGAAAATCAATTTTGGTGCCTTGAACATCCTCACTTAAAGGAAAATCTCGGCTTGGAGGAAAATCATCGTTGGTGCCTTGAAAATTATCACTTAGAGGAAAATCATTGTTGGTGCCTTGAAAATAATCACTTGGAGGAAAATCATCATTTGTGCCTTGAAAATACTCGCTTCGAGGAAAATCATTGTTGGTGCCTCGAAAATCATCATTGGTGTCTTGAAAATCATCACTTGGAGGAAAATTGCCATCATCTTGCTTAGTGTATTTAAAATCCCCACTTGGAGGAAGGTATTCACCATCATCATCATCATTAGCTCCTTTAAAATCCTCACTTTGAGGAAAATCATCATCAGTGTCTTTGAAATCCTCACTCGAAAGAAAATTTCCACTGTCTTCATGTACATCTTCAAAAATTGAGAATAATTCAGATGAGTCCAAGAATTCACATTAAAAAGTAGAATGATAACCCAATATTAATAGAAAAGAGATTGAAACTTTCCCACACTCCTCACCAAAAAGTATAATGTTTCAACTGTTAACCCCCAACAATATTATATCTAAAAGAACGATTTTTTTCCTCCCAAAATTTTGTCATGTCCCCACATTTTGACCACCAAAAGTGTGGACCTTGCTAAAAATCTAAGGGGACTAAGTGGCATTAATTAACTATCCTAGGGAAATTTTTCTAAATAATTATTATTTAGGCATGTACTTGATTTTAGTTATTTCCATTAGTAATTATTGAGTAATTTAATTATGTGGAAATGAGCCTACCATGTCACGGGGTGCATTGGGAAAGTCAACTTGCCAAGGTGAAAGAATTGGAAACTCTATGACAAAAGAAGTCAGGAAAGAAAAGGGAAAGTGACCGAAAGAATAGAGAAGAAGTCAGATATAAAAGCAGTAAACATTAGACAAAGGAGGGTGCAGTTTCCTTTTGGAGACTCAAAAAAAATTTCATAGGAAAATCATGAAACATTTGACAAAAGGAGGGCGTAGTTTCCTTTTAGAGACTCAGAAAATATGTCACAGGAAAAGAAGGAAAATTTTGAAAAAGGAGGGTGCAATTGCTAAGTTTTATGGATGAATTAGACATGGGAACATGTTCACATGGCCCCTACTTTCCAATCACTCAAGGAGGGTGCATGAATTGGCCAAGGTTAGGGTTTCTATGTGGATGGTGTGTTCTCATAGATCACCTATTGACTCTACTTTCTAAGCAAGTCCCCCATAGATCTATTAAAGGAGAATTCGAGCTCCATTTACAAGTTTGGTTGATGAATTATTGGTCCATGCTTATGTGAAGCATAGATTTCTGAGTGATGTACCTCATACCTTTGGGAGATGAGCCTCGAATCCTTTCTTCCCCACTCCTCCATTCACATTCATTTCTCATTATAGGTGTGGAGTGCATGATGATCAATCAGTGAGATCATATTAGTCATATTTTTCAGACACCATCTTAGTAAAGTCAAGCTCCAATGAATCCCAAGCTTCACCTATGCTCACATCCTTTCTATAGTCATATTTTGAGACTCCTTCCCATTGTTTTGAGTCCTCTTATAGTTAGGATTATTAATCCTCCCTTGGTCAAATGTCTATTAGATTAATTTAGCCTAAATTAGGAACCTTAATTAATTATTTGGGTCCACTTGGACTAATGGGGCCACATGTACCAGTCATTAGAGTGTGGGGAACACTGCTAGAGGTTAACTACCACTTACTTCATGTGCATGCATTAGTTTGGGCGCCTCCTAGACCAATCCCTACATTTTAGGAGCCACTACGAGTCCCAACACCAACCTACATCAGTTAGTTGGAGTTAGTACTAGTTAGATGTAGTTGGCCCCCAATTACTTTCAATTATTTCACAATCAGTTAGATAACACTAGTTATGCATGGCTAATTCATGGATGCATGTGGAGTAGGCGCATTTTCCCACCTGCCACACTTAGTCGCACTGAGTTAACTAGTTGTCACTGATTAAGAGTTGGTTGGACATCTAGGAGTTGATTTATTGGACTCCGATATTGATTGAGATACCATGAGTTAGATGGTAAATTAGAATGCGATATGCATTCAAATTATTTTCCTATGTAAACTATTGTAACACCGGATTTTATTATTGTGAATGATACTATAAATTCCTGAGAAATACTTGTCTGTTTCCTGTGTGGTTTTTTTTGTTCAGTTTGTATCTTCATTCTCCATTTAATACAAACATTATTATAACTATATGCTTGAATATATAAATGGAATTCAAATTCTAATATGGTATCAGAGCCTTCTTAGGCAGGTTTCATGCTTGTTTCTCCCCATTGAACATCAAAAGCAACTTGGTGTCCACAAAAGTCCCCTATGATGATTTGCTAGCTCTGAATTTATTTAGATCATTGGAGAGGGCGTGATGGAACCTAAAAAATGTTCATGTCGAGAGAAAAATCATGATTCTAACAGTTCATATGTTTTAGTGTTTTGCAGTAACAATTGATAGGTGCTATGTAGCTTGTGTGAAGTTTTGCAATATTTCCACTAGAGCAATTATGAGTTCTCAATATCCTATGCCTCAGATCCTTACAACTTCCAATTATCTTGATTGGAGGGTGGATATGCAGCTAGCCTTGCAATAGCATGGCTACCTCAAGATAATACAAGGAAGGGAGGCAGAGCCTCATCAACCAATTGAAAAGAACAAGTTTCTGAATCGTTGTGATGAAGCATTTGGGTACTTATGTACTAATATATACAGAGATCTCCTCTTCCACCAAGAAGGCTTAAGGAATCCCAGATAATCCTAGGAGAATATTGATAGCTTGTTTAACAAAAAAAATGATCTTTGGGGACACATTCTGGATAATGATTTGCTATCTTTACATCCTAGCAATTTCAAGACTATTGAGCAATTATTTACTAAATTCAAGTCTCTTGCACGAGTCAATGCAGATAGTGCAGAATGGAACATAAGGATGAGTAGAATTTCCTTTCCATACTCAACAAACTAGACCCTGAGTATTCTGTATTTTTTTCTATATTTCATTCCAAGTGGGATAGCTTCCCCGATTGGAAAATTCCTTCATTAGATTCTTTTTCTGAGTCCTTAATCAAGGAGAAAGATAAGTTGATTCAAATGGGAGTCATCAATACCTCCAAATATCAATATCTCCTAGTTATTGACTCTTCCAAAGCACAAGCAAAGGGCAAATCAAAGAAGAAGGAGCCACAAGCAGCTGATTCAAAGCCTAAACAAAATCAACAAACTTTCGAAGGGGCCTCTGGCTCTAAGAAAAGGAAGTTTGAAAAGAATTTATGTCCCTATTGTGAAAAGGGGTACCATATTGAACATCATTGTATGAGGAAGTACCTGGATTAAATGACATCTCTTCTCAAGCAGCATAAAATTGCTCCCCCAAGAGAAAAAAATATTGATGAAGAACCAAAGACAGAAGATGATGAAAGGTTCCATGATTTGAAAGAAAGACTTACACAATATACAACATACATTATTGAATATGGAGCTTCTGATCATAATTTTTCCTCCAAAGAATCCTTCTCTACCCTCTCACTGTCAAAGGGGCCTAACATTCACATGGGAGATGATTCCCAGATTCCAGCAGAAGGAAGGGGCTCAGTCAGAGCGAAGCATGGTGAGTTCAAAAATTTCCTGTATGTACCCTCCCTTGCTGCTAACCTATTGTCTGTTTATCAAATGACTCATACAGTCTCTCCCAAGAGAGTTACATTCAATTAAGAAACAGTTGAGATTATAGGAAAAGCCACTGGACAACTTGTAGCGAAAGCTATTGCAAATCACTCTACCAAAGCTTATGAGTTCTCACATTTCTTACCTCTCTCTTATCCTACAGGTTTATTGTCTCATGCTAACAACACCAAGAAGATTTGTCATGAGATATTCGTCCATCTCAATTTCAAATATCTACAGCAACTCCACAATGATAAAATGGTTGAAGGTTTTCCCTCCATCCAAACTTCCAATGGAGTATGTGTTGGTTGCTTGGTAGGTAAGAATCCATAAAATAAGTATGATTTTGGGAAGGCACATAGAGATGCATCTATACTTGATTTGATACATAGTAATGTAGCGGGACCTATTCCCACAAAATACATTAAAGGTTGCAGGTACTTCCTCACCTTTATTGATGATTGTTCTAGGTATTGCTGGATGTACTTCATGAAACAAAAATCAGAAGTTTTTGAGAATTTTAAAGTTTTTAAGGCTATGGTTGAGAATAGTTTCAATTAGAATATCAAGTTAATAAGATCTGATAAAGGAGAGTACATCAAAGGATACTTCCAGAGTTTCTGTGAATAAGAGGGGATTCAAATGGAACACTCAGTTCCATGCACACCACAGTAGAATGGTGTGGCTGAGAGGAAGAACAGATAATTGAATGAGATGGAAACATGTCTTCTCCATTCCAAACATCTACCTCCTTCTCTTTGGGCTGAAGCAATAAACTATGCTTCATATTTGCAGAATAGGGTGTCCCACAAGTCAGTGGTTGGGGTCACTCCATTCAAAGCACTGCATGGGTATAAGCCCAATGTCTCTCATTTGAGAGTATTTAGTTCCAAATCTTGGTCCAGAATACCACTTGACAAGAGGAAGTCCTTCCAATCCCAAAGTAACGAATGCATTATGCTGGGATATGCAAAAGATGCAAAAGCTTACAAACTAATAGAGGTTAGAACCAGAAGATGTTTCATTGAAATAAGTGTCTAGTTCAAAGAAGACCAGTTGTATGGAACACCTCCAGCAGCATAGGAAGGTATAACTATTTCTCCACCTATTTTTGATGATGATGATGTGCTACAGGTTTCAAATTCAGATGAAGAATATCACATTCAACATGATCTTGTTATGGAGAATGGATCTCAATAGATTCTAGATTTATATCCAGTACCCATTCCTAATCAGAAGAATAAACCCAGATGGGCTCAAAAGCTTCTTGATACAACTAGAAGTGGTGCTGGAGATCCATAAGAGAGAAGAAGAACAAGGTCCCAGTATTAGAATGAGCATGTTGCACTATCCATCATAGATTCTTTCTCTATAGTATGGTGCAGTAAAGTTCCAGGTCGGTGCTACTTTATGATGGAAAATGATCAGCTACATGGACCACATAAGCATAAACTTGATCATTCCCTACCTTCACCATCTATAAGAGACAAACAGATTCATCAGTTCAGAAGTACATTGAGAGGTCCATTGATGGACCATTATGCTGCATAGAGCTACAAATTTGCAGCAGTGTTTTTTGCTCAAGTTATTTTTCTAAGGAGGAAGCTTCTTTCTTCTAAAGATAGCTTGCAGTTTGCTATTTCTTTCTTATTTTGAGGGGGGGGTTTCCTATGAGGTTTTCTCCTGTTTCCTAAGTTGTACTAAGCAACATTTTTTTACTATATTTTAGATTGTATTTGGGTGACCTATGGTCTTGTTACCAGGGCTCACAATTGTCCAAGTTAGGATTCAGGAGGGTGTTAGGACTATTAATCCTCCCTTGGTAAAATGTATATTAGATTAATTTATCCTAACTTAGGATCCTTAATTAATTATTTGGGTCACTAGTACAATTGGGTCCACTTGGCCTAATGGGGCCACATGTACCTGTCACTAGAGTGTGGGGAACACTACTAGAGGTTATCTTCCAGTTACTGCATGTGCATGCATAAGTTTGGGTGCCTCCTAGACCAATCCCTACATTTTAGGAGCCATTGGGAGTCCCAAAACCAACCTACATCATTTAGTTGGATTTGGTACTAGTTAGTCTTAGTTACCCCCCAGTTACTTTAAGTTAGTTCACAATCAGTTAGCTAGCGCTATTTATGCATGGCTAATGCATGGCTTCATGTGGAGTAGGCGCCTTTGCCCACATACCACACTCAGTTGCACCAAGTTAACTAGCTATCACTGATTGATTGAGTTGGTTGGAAATCTAGGATTTGATCTATTGGACTCTTATATTGATAGAGACACCATGAGTTAGATGGTTAGTTAGATACAGTCACATCCAGTGGATAGATTCGAATTGCTACCTAATGCATTCGAATTCATTTCCTATGTAAACTATTGTAAAAATGGATTTTATTATTGTGAATGATACGGTAAATTCCTAATAAATACTTTTATGTTTCCTATACGGTCTGTTTTGTTCAATTTGTATCTTCATTCACCATTTATTGCAAACATTATTAGAACTATCTACTTGAAGATCTAAATGGAATTCAAATTCTAATACTTATGGAGGAGTTAGTCATGAAATTCCTTTGATATGTATTATATTATAAAAACTATTTTAAATATCTGTCATACTGTTATCATACTGTCGACTAAGCTTATATATTCAATTTTCCACGTATAAGCATGATTTATAATTAAAACGGGGGATTTGCGCATTCTAGTGCAATAATAATTGAGCCATGGTAATGGGAATGAGTTTGGAAAGTTTAATATGATGATATAATATGTATTAGGATCTTTCAATTTCATTTATTGGGTATGATACCTTTCTGTTATGAATTTCATGCTAAATTGTGCACACTAGCTAGATCACTAGTTAAAATTGACTAGTCTAGTTGTTTCTTCAATTATGTGAGTTCCATTCACTCAATTTATATTATAAAAGTTTATGTGTGTCACTAAAAGACACCTTTATTCATACATACTCTCAAATACAAAATTAATTGATTACATACAGTGTTTTGATAGCCTCCATTGCGCAAGACTTCCCTAGGTCAAAATTGCCTAATTTTCCCAAATCAATCCTAAACTATCCCAAATTATCAAGAATTGTCCCAAAATATCATGAACCTATTTTATGTTGTATAAATGTCAAAAAAAATATATGTGCTTTTCCCCAAGCTCCTGGTCGAAAGGAATGAATAAGTCTTCCTAGTTTCACGGTTGGGTGACACAAAAGCGTGGGAGTAAGTTTCCACATAGCGGAATATGAAAACTAAATGGTCCTTGATCTAAATGTGTTATGGAATATGAATTCACTGTTCTGAAAATTTGGTTTCTTCCCTTTTCCTCTTTCCATACTTATGAATTTCTAAGCAAAATACCTCATTTTCCTAGTCTGAAATTTTACTAAGTGTTTGCAAGTTTCATATCAGAAATTTTAATTAAGTTTGCAGAAATATTAGTGATATGATATATATATCAGAATTCACATCATTATATTGGTATCAGAGCACTTTCCTCCACCCCTATGGAAGGTAAGCTCTTAGTGAATAAAATTTTGCAAATCACTAAATCCTGTTGCAGCTATGAGGTTACTACCATTGATTGAAGAAGACATTGAGCAATATGAAGAAGAAGATTATGAAGAGCCCACATGCAGTACCTCAGGTATATTATGTAGGGATGATGTTGATGATTTATTTCCTCCATATTATGGTGAATCCATTTGGCAGAAATCTATTAGTGTCAGTGGTCAAGTGTTCAATGGGAAGAACTCTCAGAAATCTTCCCAGTATTTCATGGAATACTGTGCCTTGAAAGAAGAGACAAGGGAGGTCTTATATTTTCAATATTTATGTACTATGGAGATACCAAATCTATTAAGAGATCCCCACTGTGGGGAAAACATAAAAAATACTGCACACATGGTTGATGAAGTGTGCTAAAAAGTGAAGACTAGTTGTTTGTAACATCTCAAAAACTCGTAAAAAAAATAAAAAAATTAAATAAAGCTCTAACTGAAAATATAAGGGATAAATAAATCCTTAACTTGTTTTTAGTATTTTATCCATTTAACATAAATAACATATTAAGACACATTATGGTGTGACTTATCGTCATGACGACAGTACTTTACTTGTCGTCAAGTTATGCAAGAATGTCATGTTTAGTTTTCGTCATTTTCAGTTGGTGTAATTTACTGGTTAAGTTCTAAATTACTTGTTAACCATACTATGCAGCTAGAAGGGTGGCTTACATGGTCTTACTTATCTATTTGGATAACACAAAACTTCTATAATATTTTTGCAGGTGACATTGCTTTGAGTTCACCTACTTATGTTAACACATCATATGCCTTGCTAATGGTAAACAAGGGATAAATTTAAGGCATACACTATCCTACGTTAAAAACACCCAAGCGTTGGGTTTATTCAAAAATAAAAACATGTATAGACATTAATAACTATGGCTTCCATGGTGCCCATTCGACGGTTCTAAACTATAGGGGTTTGGGTTGAAATTTAGATTTTTAATGTGACATGATACCAGGCCATGTGATGGTTTTAATTTCTCCAGATTTAATGCATGTAAGATCGGTACGCAAAACCCTAGGGTTTAATTCTCCTCATTATTCATTGTTGGTATTGTCTCTATGTTAATTTTTCTTCTACACTGTAGAGAAGGGAAGAAAGGGTCAATCTCTAGGCTTCCAGATCCTCGGCCTCGTCCTCACACTCTTGACTTTGAACAATGGCACCATCCTGTTGGTAATAGTTTGGATCATAAGCTGGGTAGATTGTCTGATTGTTCCCTTGGATTTCAACACCACGTCTTTTCTTGTGCATGTAAGTTTCCTCAGGTTATACTATTTTCTTACTCTGATTAGCTTGGCTTATAATTTTGTTTCTAAAAAATTTAACACTATGTTGTTTGATTTGCAGGAGACTTTCACTGGGGTTGATGTCTGCTTAAAGAACCGATATTCATGGTGGAATTTGGTGTGGTAAGACCTCAAACCTCCATTACTTTCTCTTGTGACTTCGTTGGTTATGTCTCTACTATGTCGTGGCTGGGTCTGCAATCTCCAGAGTTGGGATCATTTTCTACGTGTTCTTTCGTTGAACTCATAAACCCTTGAGGTTCTCCCTATGGCACTTTCAGTTGTTTGTAAAATAGGCCTCCCTTTGAACGTGGATTCCAAAAGGGACTGTAATATAATGCTATTTCTTATTCTTATTTTAGATGTGAGCTCTTGCAGATCTTTGTGAAGAATTTTTTAAATTGGTGAAGTAGAGAGCAACAGACCGCTAGTCTGCATACAGATATGTATTAAGTGTTTTTAGTTAAACTGTATCATTGTAATTTTAACTGTTTGGACCTTCAGTTCCATCCAGTGAGTAATATTCTTGGTTACAACTACTTTGTTGTTGAGGCATTAATCGATATATTGTAAAATGTTTTGATTTTTGTTATAAGAAATCCTATGAGGGTTTTTACTGCTTCTTGGTAAATTTACGTCCTATGGGGCCATTGCTTTGTTTAGTTTTATTTAAAAAAAAATTTAGGGTAAAGATCTATCAAACAAATTGTGTAAAATAAAGGGTCAAGTCGTAAGGCTAAAGTGTTGACAGAGAAATCGATGTCCATTTGTCAATACTCTTGTTTATATCTTGTTTTGAGGAAAAAATACAGGTCTCTACCTTTGAATTCTATAAGAGTTAATAGATCACGTCTATACTTTGATTTACTTATCCAGAAAAGTGATGAAGACTTAAGTCCGTGAGGCCATTGCTCCGTTAGATTGTTTTTATCATAGAGCACCACTCTGCCAAGCTTTTTATGGAAAAAAGTTTTTTGGAATCGTAAGATTTTAGTTTTGTTCTATCTGAAATAGCCTCGAAAAGTTTCGATCTAGTAAGCTTCTAAAAAATATTACATATTTTGTTTATTGGCTATATTTTTAAATTTTGATTTTAAACCCTATCTTAATTCTTAAATAGATGATTACGTTGTTTGTCTAGAATGAATATTATAATTTATGCAGTGTTTAATTCCTTTAATTATACCCCATATATTGTTATGTCTTGATTACAATAATACTATTTACAACATGGGGCTGGTTAAGATATTTGATTTACTTCCTATCTCAATCTATTGGATAAACTTATATTTATACAAAACTATGTGATAGTGTTTAAGGAAAGGTTTATTGTTTTTGTTATAAAAGAATGAAACCTTTGTTGTGATAACTAATACCTTTACGAACGTGAGAAGTTATGAATATGATGCGCCCACGACATGATCCCTTGTTCTAAACAGTTCTAAATAAGTAGGGTCTTTATTACACAATATATACTGGAAATTTAGAATTTTAATATATTTCTATTTTTTAATTTGAAATACTTAATAAAAACTCTGTAGTTTAAATACGATGTTCTGCAGATGTTTTGGATTGAGTTCTTTAAATCCTAATTTGGCTATAATGAAAACTTAAACTATTAAATAAAGGGTCGTACTAATAGAGATTCTTTTAGTTGTAACCCTGCTCTTAAATCTTAGATAGTGCACTGTAAATTGATTAAATACATCTACTATAAGCAAGGGATAAAATTAATAAATATATCAACTATTAACAATAATACGAGTTCTTTTGATTCCAAGATTTTTTCAGTAATGAATATAGTAATATAAGGATGAGATGAAACTTCTAAGGAAAATCGGTTCTATAAATTCAAAAAATAGTGTGTATCATATGTAATATAAACGAAGAATTCAATTATACTCTACCATTTTCCATTATTTTTATGGAAGAGAAAACCGTAACACCCTTTACAATAATACTTAGGACAATAATTATTCCTAACCTGTTTCACCCAAGTGATGATTACTTAATTTAGACAATTCCATAACAATCCTAAAAATGCAATAAAATATGAAGTAATTTTATAGATAATAAAAAAAAAAATTAGAACCTAGATAATTTGCAGAAGCGGGGAAAACACCCAAAGGAGACTGTTCCTCCCAATTGTCTCCTAAAGCAGCCAAGATCACTTGATTTAGGACCCCCAAGCCTATTCACTGAACCACTAGGATGAAGATTTTGTGTAAACAACCCATATGTAAATATCTGCAACTTAGCACTTAATAGCAAACTTAAATCTCAGCAATTTCACTTTAGCTATCCCCTCATCAAATTCCTTTTGTGCCTGAATTTTTAGTTTGCATCAGTCACAAGGTTCACTCATTTGGAATAGAATTTAGTGAGCCTCCTTCTCAATTCGATGGTAATTATAAGATTTCCTAGGTCTTTGGGTCCGTTTTGAAAGTAAATGAGCCACCTGCTCAGTTCCTTGAATCAGGGAACATGACCACAATTTTAGGGATTTGTCTTCCTACAACAACTAGAAAGTGAAATGCTAGTGCTTCCACTTGTCATTTAGCATTCTACAATTTCTCATTCCTCCTAGTGGGTCAATGAACACTCTTTCAATTGTCCCCTTTGGATAGGTGTCTCTCCATTTAATTATTTAAATAAATAAATATTCAGTTACAGTCATCTTGGACTAACTTGGTCATAAAAACTTACAATAAGTTTTAGCATAATGTTTTTCTCAAATAAATAAAAATATTTATTTTTCAGTTCTAGGTGGGTTACAAACACCACCCCTCAATTTCAACATCGTCCTCGATGTTTCTTAAGTTTATTCCAATTCTTCTTCGAAAAGCGTTGGATATGCCTCCTGCATATGACTCTCCAATTCCTAGGTTGCTTTTTCCGGAATTGTTAGTTTTTACAACATTAAGCTAGCATATCATTAGGATATTTAACTGAGAGAACAAAAAGCACAACAATCAAACATAAGAGACAATGAACACAGTGTTTTCCCTCGGGGAAACCATAAATGGAGAAAACCCTGCAACTTCCTCAGAGATAGAATCAACACCAAAGTGAAACCCAAAAATAGTAAGACAATATTCCAACAGCAGCAAGCTCTTTCCTCTAGCCCCAATGTCTTTCTCTTCCTCAACTATGCACTACACTTGAGTGTGTATGATTTGTGTGCTAAATAGAGAGTCCAGCTCTCTATTTATACTAATCCTGACATGACTAAAACCCTACTAGGGACGACCTCTCTAGGAGATTCTAATAACCCTAGTGCCATGGAACTGCGGGGACTTTAACCTTTAGACAATAGGAGGGTTACCCATAATGACTTGACATGACTTGTTTACATTATTGATTCTCCTGATCAGAACATCGGGGCATGACATGACATAATAACATCCTGGAATAAACATCGGGTTACAATAGATAAGAAATACAAGTGAATACATTCTGAAGTTACAATTACATTAACACTCCCTCTTAACTAGGAAGGTATTCGCTCAACACAATTTTCATCACTGGTCTTCTTCTCTGGGTCTTCTTGTCATCTACATCTTCAATTCATCATCGTCTTCAAGTATTCTTTGTCTTCAAGTCTTCTTTTTATTCAATTCATCTTCGTCTCTGGATCTGGATCATCACTCGATTTGGATCATCTTTGTAGCATCATTCCTGGATCTGGATCATCACTCTATCTGGATCATCTCTGGAGCATCATCTCTGGATCTGGATCATCACCTGATCTGGATCATCTCTGCTGGATCATCAATACTGAATCTTCACAGGTGCTATCTCATGATTCTTCTGGTCACATGAAGTTCTACAAAGCCAGCCCTTTTTCATGCTGGATGTAGACCTAGCCACCATGTAGGTCTTCACCCAACACTTACATCTGATCATGTAGGAACTAACCTATAATCATATCAGAAAGGCACGCCCAGCACTCATATCTAACCATGTGGTAACAAATCCCACAACCCTGTCAGAAAGGCCCAGCACTTACACTTGGCCATGCGAGGAACCAATCCTCCATGCCAAAAGGCTACTGCACTTATATCTAATCAACCAATGATCGAAGAAAGGCACAACACTTATATCTGATGAACACATGAACGAAGAAAGGCTCAACAATTATATCTGATGAACACATGATGGAAGAAAGGAACAACACTTATATCTGATCAACACATGATCGAAGAAAGGCTCAACACTTATATATGATCAACACATTATTGAAGAAAGGCTCTACAATTACATTCGATACATATAAGGAACCAATCTGTCTGCATGTTCAAAAAGGAATGCACTCACATCTGACCTGGTAGGAACCAAATCCTACACCCTCGTCAGAATGGCCCCCAGTCCCAGACTGAGCTACCTGGTAACTGACCAGGTGCCTCCATTCTCCAGGAGAATGGTAGTTTCCCTTACATCTATCCTACTCGACAGAATGGCTAGCACTCACATCTAACATGGGAGGAACCTAATCCTTTAACCATGATAGAATGGCTTAGCCCTTATATCTGACCTACTCATCAGAATGGCTCTCTCAGTCCTAGACTGAGTTTTCATGCTAACTGACCAGGTACCTCCATTCCCATAATGGCATTCAACACTCATATCTGACATGGAAGGAACCAATCCTCTCACCATGAAAGAATGTATTAGCCCTTACATCTAACCTGCTCGTCGGAATGGCTATGGGACTCATCACTTTCTTTGGAGGAAACCTCGATCTGGAGAACACCAAGCTTCTCCCTGAAGTACTCAAACTTCACCCTTGCCAATGGATTTGTCAACACATCGGCTATCTGTTCCTCCATTGCAAAATACTGGAGCTTCACTGCTCGCCTCTGCACCATATCCTTGATATAGTGATACTTGATCTCGATATGCTTCGACTTGTCATGGAACACTAGATTATGTGACAACTTCACGCAACTCTGGTTGTCACAATGTATACAAGTAGCCTCCATCTGGAGATCAAATAAATTAGATAGCAGCTTCTGCAGCCATACTACCTCACAACTAGCTGAACAAGCTGTGACATACTCTGCTTCACCTATACTCAGTGAAACACATGATTGCTTCTTGCTAAACCAAGAGATCACACCTGATCCCATACTGAAGTAACACCCTGAAGTGCTCTTCCTATCGATGGCACTTCCTGCCCAATCTGAATCAACATAACCCTCTAGGTTAATCTTCTGATTTTACTCATACTTGAGCCCATAATCAATTGTACCCCTCAAGTACCTCAGAATATGCTTTGCAGAAATCAAGTGAACATTTCTTGGATCTATCAAGAACTAGATCAAGGTGTTCATAGCAAAGCAAATGTCTGGTCTCATGTTCTTTAGGTACATCAAGGACCCAATCATCTGACAATACATCGTAGCATCAACCGAATCGAATGAAGCATCGCTCAATAGCTTCAGTTTCAATGCCATAGGTGTGGCCATAGCCTTGCAGTCCATCATCCCAAACCTCTTCGGGATCTCTACTACATACTTCCCTTGTCTAAGGAAGATTCCATCTACACTCTGCCACACCTCCATACATAGAAAATAGTGCATCATACCCAAGTCCTTCATTTCGAATTTAGCAGCAAGCTTTCTCTTTGTATTAGCAATCAACCCATCCATACCTGTCACAAATAGATCATCTACATACAGTAGAAGCATCACGGGGTTGTCATATTCAACCTTGTAGTAAAGGTTGGAATCTACTTTACTCTTGGTAAAGCCCAAGATGGATAGAAAGCTATCAATTCTAACGTACCATGTCCTAGGTGCCTGTTTCAAACCATACAGGGATTTCTTCAATCTGCACACATGAGACTCCTTGTTATGTGTCTCAAACCCAAGTGGTTGTTCTACATACACTTCTTCTTCTACTACACCATTCAAGAAAGCAGTCTTGACATCCATTTGGTGTATCTTCCATTTTATTACTGCAGCCAAAGAAATTACTAATTTGATGGAAGTGTATCTGGCTATAGGAGCAAAGGTTTATTCATAATCTATTCCTTCCTTCTATGAGAAGCCACAAACCATAAATATTTCCTTATATTTCTCTATCCTACCGTCCGTAGCATGCTTGATCTTGTAGATCCATTTGGAAGTTACAACTGACTTCCCTTCTGGTATTGGGACAACATCCCAAACATCGTTCTTCATGATTGATTGATATTCTTCGATCATCGCATCCTTCCATTCTTTATGTTCTGCCACTTCTTCATAACTAGAAGGTTCTTCTTTGATAAAGTCACATAGTAAAGCTACATATCCAAAGCAATATCTGGTTCTCTTTCTTTCTCTGTGATTCTCTTCTCGAGCCCCATATCTTTCTGCACCTTGGATAATTTCACGTACCCAAGAAGGTTTCCTCTTATGAGGATTCTTTTCTTGAGGTGGATCTACAGGTCTTTGTGGTTCTTCAAATTCTCAATATTCTTCTTGAATTTATTCATTCATGGTTGTATCATGAATTTTGGGAGCTTCGGATTCTTCAGGTTCTTCAGTAGGTATCTTTCTGTATTTTTTGTAAGTTGTGTCTTCATCAAATGTTACATCCTTGCTGATGTCAATCTTCTTGTATCCTGGGAAGTATATTCTGTAAGCCTTCTATCTTTCAGAGTATCCCACAAATATTCCCTTCTTTCCTGAAGGATCTAGTTTTGTTCTCTTCTCATTTGGAATGTGTATGTATACTGGATAGCCGAATATTCTGAGATGGATGACTTCTGGTTTCTTACCAGAGAAGACTTCTTCATGAATCTTGTTCTTGAGTACTCTGTGTGGAGTATGGTTCTGTAAATACACAGTTGTTCTACCTGCTTCTACCCATAGGTGCATAGGAAGATCTTGATCATGAAGCATTGCTCTTGTAGCTTCCATGATGGTTATATTCTTCCTTTCTGCAACCCCATTCTATTGTGGATTGTAAGGAGTGGACAACTCCCTCTTAATCCCTGATTCTTTGCATAAGTATTTGAATTCATTTGATGTGAATTCTTTGCCATTATCTGATCAAAAGGTCTTGATCTTCTTTTCTGTGTAGTTTTCGATCAAGGCTTTGAATTCCTTGAATTTGCTGAAAACTTCATCTTTGTTCTTCATGAAGTAAATCCATGTCTTCCTAGAAAATTCATCAATGAAAGAAACATGATATACATACCCACTTAGTGATCTTGATGACATTGGTCTGCATACATTGGAGTGGATGATTTCCAAGATTCCTTTTGCCTTGCTTTCTCTACTTGGAAATGTCTTCTTTGTATTATTCCCCTTTGCACATCCTTTGCAGACCCCTTCATGTTTTGCTTGAATTTCTGGAATACCTTCAACATCTTTGCTTGCAAGTGGTAGTGATCTGTAATGCACATGTGCAAGCCTTCTATGCCATAGTTCATTTGTCTTTACTACGTCATGGACCATAACTTGTTTTGGATGGCCCTTTAGCTTGTATAAACCTCCTTCTTGTTCTCCAATAACTATTACATCGTTAATAGTCTTTCCTCCTGGCCACATGATGACTTGACCATCTATGAATGAAACCCTTATGCCTTTTGCATCCAGTGCCGATATGGATAGAAGATTCTTCTTTAATCCTGGTACAAATACAACATCCTTCATTTTCATAGACTTTCCAGAGTCTAGCTTGTAGGAGGATTCACCACTACCTTTTATGGGATATTGGTATTCATCCCCAAGTTTCACCGTATGAGGTGAATTATGTTCGGATAGTTTCCCAAAGGATTCTTTGAAACCTGTCATGTGTTTGGAAGCCCCACTATCAATAATCCAATCTTTGCTTCCATGAGTGACAGTTTTCATGAGAGCGGAGATCAGAACATATTCATCTTCACTTGAAGAGTCTTCACTTTCTTGTTTTACTCTCTTCCTAGGAGGACCATAATCCTTAGCAATGTGAGCATGATGTCTTCTTTTGGAGTTCTTCTTCTTCTTGGATCCATTCTTATTCTTGGGACAATTTTTAGCAAAGTGTAATATTTCATCGCATGTATAACATCTGAGTTTGGATGGATCCCTTCTCATAAAGTTACTTTTCTGATGAGAATGCTTACCTTGGTGATGATGATTTTCCCTTCTTCCTTTCTTGGAGTGTACTGTGAGAGCTTGATCTTCACTTCCCATATTCTCTTCTCAAGAAGCTATCCAAGCTTCTTCTTGATAACATTCTTCCCACAGTTTGCTGAACTTGACCAACTTCTTTCTAGCATAGATTCCTTGGATGAAAGAATCCCATGACCTAGGGATGCCATTCAATGTTGTCATCATAATTTCTGCATTCTCTACTTATTCATCTATAGCTTCTAGTTGTTATTTGATCTGGGAGACCCTTGTGAAGTATCACTGGATGGTCTCCTCATTCTAGAACTTGACATTCTTCAACTGGTTCCTTAAAGTCATCTTTCGATTGATGTTCTTCCCATGTCAAGATGTCAGATCTGGATTTGAAGCTGAAATCCTGCAATACTGGTTCAGGAGAATATTAGGGTTTTTCTTTTCCAGAGTTATGTCCAACCAAATTCTTTGAAATTGATCCCTAACTTCAATTTTGGGGAGGAGATCAATCCAGGCCTGGGCTCACAAAAAATTCCTCTTCTGTGAAAAGCCCTAATTTTCGGCAGTAGTGTTGGGTCCAAAACTGAAAAACCTCAGAATTGGATTCTGCTTCGACAGAAATATGCGCCCTAGGGAGGAGATTTATTCCACCTTACTTTTTCTGAAAATATATGGAGAGAGATCCACAAAATAGGAATCCCTAGTTCCCGCAGCTGCACAATGTATTCTTCTCAGGTTAGCTCTGATACCATGTTAGTTTTTACAACATTAAGCTAGCATATCATTATGATCTTTAACTGAGAGAACAACAAGCACAACAATCAAACATAAGAGACAATGAACACAGTGCTTTTCCTTGGGGAAACCATAAATGGAGAAAACCCCGCAACTTCCTCAGAGATAGAATTAGCACCAAAGTGAAACCCAAAAATAATAAGACAATCTCCCAACAGCAGCAAGCTCTTTCCTCTAGCCCCAGTGTCTTTCTCTTCGTCAACTATGCACTACACTTGAGTGTGTATGAGTTGTGTTCTAAATAGAGAGTCCAGCTCTCTATTTATACTAATCTCGACATGACTAAAACCATACTAGGGCCGAACTCTCTAGGAGAGTCTAATAACCCTAGTGCCCTGGAACTGTGGGGACTTTACCCCTTAGAAAATAGGAGGGTTACCCATAATGACTTGACATGACTTGTTTACATTATTGATTCTCCCAATTAGAACATCGGGGCATGACATGACATAAGAACATCCCGAAATAAAAATTGGGTTACAATAGATAAGAAATACAAGTGAATACATTTTGAAGTTACAGTTACATTAACAGGAATGAGTGTTTCCATTGCACCTTTACTTTTCCAATGGTGTGATCCCAGAGAAAAAATTCCCTCCTATTGAGAATA
The DNA here is from genome assembly GCA_001517045.1 of Pseudotsuga menziesii. NCBI lineage: Eukaryota > Viridiplantae > Streptophyta > Pinopsida > Pinales > Pinaceae > Pseudotsuga > Pseudotsuga menziesii. The sequence goes on from LPNX010022780.1 coordinate 185,912, forward strand.
CAGTCCGGTTCCACCTGAAAATTTCCTTCGGGTTCTACCTGAATAACATTCTAGTTGATCACATGAGTAGAAATGTGTACATACTTTTTCAATATGGAAATATGAAATACATTATGTATTCTAAGATTAGGTGGAAAAACTAACTTATATGCCATTGGTCCAACTCTTGCCAATATTTCGAATGGTCCACAACACCTGGGTGCTAATTTAGAAAAACTCCCCAACTTAAACGAGATCTTCCTGGGTTTTACCTTGACAAATACATGCTCACCTACTTGTAATTATTTCTAAGTTCTTTTAAGGTCTTCATGAATCTTTTGTCTGTCCTGTGTAGTTTTCATATTTTTTTGTACCTATTTCATTGTTAGTTCCAAATCTTTTAACAAGTTAGGTCCTAACATCAACCTGTCAACCGGATTACTCCATGAAATGCGATTATTAAATTTTCTACCATGAAATATTTGAAAAGGACTAAGTTTAGCTAAATCTTGATAATGATTATTATATGCAAATTCGACTAAGTGTAAATAATCTTCCCATTTCTTGGGATAGTCTCTAACATACATTCATAACATGTCTTTTAGAACTTGATTGACTCTTTCTGTTTTTCCATCCACCTATGGATGATAAGTAGTATTAAAATTCAATTTAGTATCTAGTCCTTTAAATAATGACTTCCAAAAATTACCAGTAATCTTAGAATCTCTGTAAAAAGTTATTACCTTCGGAATTTCATGCAACCGAAAAATTTCCTTCATAAAGATGTTAGAAATGTTAGCATCCTTATGAGTTGTTTTAATAGGTATAAAATGTGCGAACTTGCTTAGTTTTCCTACCACTACCATTATAGAATCATTTTTTTATTTTATTTTTAGGAAATCCAGTTATAAAACCAAGACTCAATAACTTCCCATTTCCAATTTGGAATTGGCAGTGGTTGCAAGTGACCTACTGGGTATTGATGCTCAGCTTTAACTTGTTAACATTCTATACACCTAGCTATATATTCAACAAATTTATTCTTCATATTAGGCCAAGAATAATCCTTCCTTAGCATAGCTATCATCTTTTGATAACTTCATTTAAAATAAGTAATTTAATTTCTGGTATGTTAGTCACATAACGCCTATTTTTATACAATATTAATCATTTTTCATTTAAACTATGATTTGTCTTCAAATTTTCAGATTCATTATCATTTACTTTTTCTCTTAGATTTTGGTATTCCTTGTCTATTTTTATTCCTTATTCCAATTTATCATCTAATTCTATTTTGTAACTGCTCATGGCAGCTATAAAATTCATTATTGGATTTCTTCTTAAGACATCAACTACTTTGTTTTCCTTTCCTTTGATGTGTTTGATCTCAAAATCATATTCGCTAAGGAAATCTAACCATCTAGCTTTCCTTGCGTTCACTTTTTTTTATTTAACAAATATTTCAAGCTTATGTTATCAAACATTAACAAAACAATTTTACCAATTAGATGATGGCACCACATTTTCAGAGCATGAATTATGGAAACTAGCTCTAAATCATATGTTGCATAAAATTTTTCCATGTGTTTTTAGCTTGCTTGATTCATAAGCTCTTACATGACCTTCTTGTGTTAGCACTCGACCGAAACATTCATTGCATGCATCAATGCACACAACAAAATCTTTGTCTGGATCTGTTATTTTTAGTATAGGTGTTGTAGTTAACAATTCTTTTAATTTATTAAAACTTTCTTCACACTTTTGATACCAGAAAAATAATTTCCCTTTTTCTGCAAATATTTTATGGGATTTGCGATCTTTAAAAATCCTTCTATGAATTTCTTGTAATAACCCATAATTCCTATGAATGATCATACATTAGTTACATCTTTGGGAACAAGCCATTCAATTATTTCGTTTATCTTATCTGGGTCTACTGATATTCCTTCCTTGGATATCACGTGACCTAGGTACTTTATTTTTTCTTTGAATAATTCACATTTACTAAACTTAGCATATAGTTTATGTTCTCTCAGAACCTGTAGTATTATATGCAAGTGTTCATCGTGTTTTTCTTTCATTTTCGAGTAAATTAATATGTCATCTATGAATACGACTACAAATTTATCTAAGTATTTACTTAAGACACTGATAATTAAGCACATAAAAGTTGTTGGAGCATTTATTAGCCCAAATGACATAACTACAAACTCATAATGCCCGTATCAGGTTATGAAAGTAGTTTTAAAAATACCTCCATCTTTAATTTTGACTCGATGATATCCAGATCTCAAGTCTATCTTTCAAAGTATAATCACTCCGCATATCTGATCAAATAAATCATCGATGCTGGGAAAAGAATATCTATTTTTAATTGTCATTTTGTTTAGTTGATGGTAGTCTATACATAGACACAATGTACTGTCTTTCTTTTTAACGAATAAGATAGGGGCTCCCCAAGGGGATACACTTGGTCTTATATAATTCTTGTCTATCAGTTCTTATAGTTGTAATTTTAGTTCTTTAAGTTCTAAAATTTTCATTCGATAAGGAGCCTTTGAATTTGGTACAGCTCCTGGTACTAATTCAATAGTAAAATCCAGATCTCTCTTTGGAGGTAATCCCACAATTTCTTCTAGGAAAATATCTGAGAAATCTTGTAAGATTGGAATATCATCGAATTCCAGCGTATCTTCTTTATCCATGTGTTCATTATTTATTATGTTTACAAAAAAAAATTTACATCCTTTCCTTACATCCTTTTTCATTTGTAATGTCGAGATTTGTCTAACAAAAAATTTCGTAGGTATCCCTTTTATGGTAATTCTTTCTTGTTTATCATTTGAACAGGTAATTTTTTTCTCAAAACAATTTAAAACTACTTGATGTCTTTCCAGACATTCCATACCTATTAAAAAATCATAATACCCTAACGACAATACATTCAACTTTACTTGAGTTTGGAATTGACTGATAAACATTTCATAGCTTTCAACATAATTAACTACTTTTCGTTTGGTTCCTGTAGCTAATTTAACCAACCAAGACATTTCGAACTTTTTCAAGGGTAAATTGCATGAATTATGGAAACCATCTCTAAATCATATGTTGCATAATTTTTTTCATGTGTTTTTAGCTTCCTTGATTCATAATCTATTACATGACATTCTTGTATTAGTACTCCACCCAAACTTTAATTGCATGCATCAATGCACACAACAAAATCTTTGTCTGGATATGTTATTTTTAGTATAGGTGCAGTAGGTAACAATTATTTTAATTTATTAAAACTTTATTCACACTTTTGATCCTAGGCAAATCATTTTCCCTTTTTCTACAAGGATTTTATGGGATTTGTGATCTTTAAAAATACTTATATGAATTTCCTTTAATAACCCATAATTCCTATGAATGGCATACATCAGTTACATCTTTGGGAACAAGCCATTCAATTATTGCTTTTATCTTATCTGGGTCTATTGATATTCCTTCCTTGGATATCATGTGACCTAGGTACTGTATTTTATCTTTGAAGAATTCACATTTACTAAACTTAGCATACAATTTATGTTCTCTGAGAACCTGTAGTATTATATGGAAGTGTTCATCTTGTTTTTCTTTCGTTTTCGAGTAAATTAATATGTCATCTATGAATATGACTACAAATTTATCTAAGTATTTACTCAATACACTGTTAATTAAGTACATAAAATTTGTTGGAGCATTCGTTAGCTCGAATTGCATAACTACAAACTCATAATTCCCATATCGGGTAATGAAAGTAGTTTTAAAAGTATCTTCGTCTTTAATTATTAGTCGATGACATCCAGATCACAAGTCTATCTCTGAAAATATCGCCGCTTCGCATATCTGATCAAACAGATCATTGAAGGGAGGAAAAGGATATCTTTTTTTTATTGTCATTTTGTTTAGTTGACAGTAGTCTATACATAGATGCAATGTACCATCTTTCTCTTAACAAATAGGATAGGTGCTCCCCAAGGGGATACACTTTGTCTTATATAATTTTAGTCTATCAATTCTTGTAGTTGTAATTTTAATTCGTTAAGTTCTAAAATGTTCATTCGATAATGAGCCTTTGAATCTAGTACAACTCCTGGTACTAATTCAAGAGTAAAATCCATATCTCTCTTTGAAGGTAATCCCATAATTTCTTCTCAGAAAACATCTAAGAAATATTGTAAGATTGGAATATCATCGAATTTCAGCGTATCTTCTATACCCATGTGTTCGTTATTTATTATGTGTACAACAAAAACTTTACATCATTTCCTTATAGCCTTTTTCATTTGTAATGTTGTGATTTGTCTAACATAAATTGTCCTAGGTATCCCTTTTACGGTAATTATTTCTCCTTTATCATTTAAACAGGTAAATTGTTTCTCAAAATAATTTAAAAATATTTGATGTCTTTCCAGCCAATCCATACCTATTAAAACATCATAATACGCTAACGACAATACATTCAACTTTACTTGAGTTTGGAACTGAATCATAAACATTTCACAATTTTCAACTTAATTAACTACTATTCTTTTGGTTCTTGTAGCTAATTGAACCAACCAAGACATTTTAAACTTTTTCAAAGGTAAATTGCATAATTATGGAAACCAGCTCTAAATCATATGTTGCATAATTTTTTCCATGTGTTTTTAGCTTCTTTGATTCATAAGCTATTACATAACCTTCTTTTGTTAGTACTCCACCCAAACCTTCATTGCATGCATTAGTGCACACAACAAAATATTTGTCTGGATCTACTATTTTTAGTATAGGTGCAGTAGTTAACAATTATTTTAATTTATTCAGACTTTCTTCACACTTTTGATCCTAGACAAATCGTTTTCCCTTTTTTTGTAAGGATGTTATGGGATTTGCGATCTTTAAAAATCCTTTTATGAATTTCTTGTAATAGCCCGTAAGTCCTATGAATGATCGTACATCAGTTACATCTTTGGGAACAAGCAATTATTTCTTTTATCTTATCTCGGTCTAGTGATATTCCTTCCTTGGATATAACGTGACCTAGGTATAGTATTTTATCTTTGAAGAATCCATATTTACTAAACTTAGCATACAGTATAAGTTCTCTCAGAACCTGTATGCAAGTTTTCATCGTGTTTTTCTTTCATTTTCGAGTAAATTAATATGTCATCTATGAATACAACTACAAATTTATCTAAGTATTTACCTAAGACACTTTTAATTAAGCACATAAAAGTTGTTGGAGCATTAGTTAATCCCAAATGGCATAACTACAAACTCCTAATTCACGTATCTGGTTATGAAAGCAGTTTTAAAAATATCTTTGTTTTTAATTCTGACTTGATGATATCCAAATCTCAAGTCTATCTTTGAAAATATCACCACTCCTCATATCTAATCTAATAGATCATCGATGCATGGTAAAGAATATCTATTTTTAATTTTCATTTTGTTAAGTTGACAGTAGTTTATACATAGACACAATGTACCGTCCTTCTTTTTAACAAATAAGACAAGTGCTCCCCAAGGGGATACACTTGGTCTTATATAATTTTTGTCTACCAGTTCTTGTAGTTGTAATTTTAATTCATTAAGTTCTAAAAGGTTCATTTGATGAGGAGCCTTTGAATTTGGTACAACTCCTGGTACTAATTCAATAGTAAAATATAGATCTCTCTTTGGAGGTAATCCAAAATTTATTTTGGGAAAAAATCTGAGAAATCTTGTAAGATTGGAATATCATCGAATTTCAACGTATCTTCTTTATCCATGTGTTCGTCATTTATTATGTGTAGAACAAAAACTTCACATCCTTTCCTTATAGCCTTTTTCATTTTGTAATGGTGAGATTTTTCTAACAGAAACTTTCATGGGTATCTCTTTTATGATAATTCTTTCTCGTTTATCATTTAAACAAGTAAATTGTTTCTCAAAACAATTCAAAACTACCTGATGTATTTCCAGCCAATCCACACCTATTAAACATCATAATACCCTAACGACAATACATTCAACTTTACTTGAGTTTGGAATTGACCGATAAACATTTCATAGCTTTCAACATAATTAACTACTTTTGTTTTGGTTCCTGTAGCTAATTTAACCAACCAAGTAATTTCAAACTTTTTCAAAGGTAAATTGCATGAATTATGGAAACCATCTCTAAATCATATTTTGCATAATTTTATTTACACTTGTTTTTAGCTTCCTTGATTCATAATCTATTACATAACCTTCTTGTGTTAGTACTCCACCCAAACCTTCATTGCATGCATCAGTGCACACAACAAAATATTTTTAGTATAGGTGCAATAGTTAACAATTATTTTAAATTATTAAAACTTTCTTCACACTTTTGATCTGAGACAAATCATTTTCCCTTTTTCTGCAAATATTTTATGGGATTTGCGATATTTAAAAATCCTTCTATGAGTTTCCTGTAATAACGCGTAATTCCTATGAATGACCGTACATCAATTACATCTTTGGGAACAATCCATTCAATTATTGATTTGATCTTATCTAGGTCTATTGATATTCCTTCCTTGGATATCACGTGATCTAAGTACTGTATTTTATCTTTGAAGAATTCACATTTACTAAACTTAGCATACAGTTTATGTTCTCTTAGAACCTGTAGTATTATATGTAAGTGTTCATCGTGTTTTTATTTCGTTTTCGAGTAAATTAATATGTCATCTATGAATATGAATACAAATTTATCTAAGTATTTACTTAATACACTGCTAATTAAGCACTTAAAAGTTGATGGAGCATTCGTTATCCCAAATGGCATAACTACAAACTCATAATTCCTGTATCGGGTTTTGAAAGTAGTTTTAAAAATATCTTCATCTTTAATTTTGACTTGATGGTATCCATATCTCAAGTATATATTTGAAAATATCGCCGCTCCGCATATATGATCAAACAAATCATCAATGCGGGGCAAAGGACATCTATTTTTAATTGTCATTTTATTTAGTTGACAATAGTCTATACATGATGCAATGTACCGTCTTTCTTTTTAACGAATAAGATAGGTGATCCCCAAGGGGATACACTTGGTCTTATATAATTTTTGTCTATGAGTTCTTGTAGTTGTAATTTTAATTTGTTAATTTATAAAATTTTCATTCGATAAGGATCCTTTAAATTTGGTACAACTCCTGGTACTAATTCAATAGTAAAATCCATATCTCTCTTTGGAGGTAATCCCATAAATTTTTTTGGGAAAACATCTGAGAAATATTGTAAGATTAAAATATCGTCAAATTTCAGTGTATCTTCTTTATCTACGTGTTCGTTATTTATTATGTGTACAAAAAAAACTTTACATCCTTTCATTACAACCTTTTTCATTTGTAATGGTGAGATTTGTCTAACAGAAACTTTCCTAGGTATCCCTTTTACAGTAATTCTTTCTCCTTTATCATTTAAATAGGTAAATTGTTTCCCAAAACAATTTAAAAATACCTGATATCTTTCCAGCCAATCCATACCTATTAAAACATCATAATACACCAACGAAAATACATTCAACTTTACTTGAGTTTGGAACTGACTCATAAACATTTCATAGCTTTCTACATAATTAACTACTTTTATTTTGGTTCCTGTAGCTAATTGAACCAACCAAGACATTTCAAAAATTTGCAAAGGTAAATTGCATGAATTATGGAAACTAGCTCTAAATCATATGTTGCATAATTTTTTTCATGTGTTTTTAGCTTCCTTGATTCATAAGCTATTACATAACCTTCTTGTGTTAGTACTCCACCCAAACCTTCATTGCATGCATTAGTGCACACAACAAGATCTTTGTCTAGATTTGTTATTTTTAGTATAGGTGCGGTAGTTAACAATTATTTTAATTTATTAAAACTTTATTCACACTTTTGATCCCAAAAAAATCATTTTCCCTTTTTCTGCAAGGATGTTATGGGATTTGCGATCTTTAAAAATCCTTCTATGAATTTCCTGTAATAACCCGTAATTCCTATGAATGATCATACATCAGTTACATCTTTGGGAGAAAGCCATTCAATTATTGCTTTTATCTTATTTGGATCTATTGATATTCCTTCCTTGGATATCACGTGACCTAGGTATTGTATTTTATCTTTGAATAATTCACATTTACTAAACTTAGCATACAAATTATGTTCTCTCGGAACTTGTAGTATTATATGCAAGTGTTCATCGTGTTTTTCTTTTGTTTTTGAGTAAATTAATATGTCATCTATGAATACGACTACAAATTTATCTAAGTATTTACTTAAGACACTGTTAATTAAGCACATAAAAGTTTCTAGATCATTCGTTAGCCCAAATGGCATAACTACAAACTCATAATTCTCATATCGGGTTATGAAAGTAGTTTTAAAAATATCTTTGTCTTTAGTTCTGACTTGATGATATCCAAATCTCTAGTCTATCTTTGAAAATATTGTCGCTCCGCATATCTGATCAAACAGATCATCTATGCGAGGAAAATAATATCTATTTTTAATTATTATTTTGTTTAGTTGATGGTAGTCTATACATAGACGCAATATACCATCTTTCTTTTTAACGAATAAGACAGGTGCTCCCCAAGGGGATACACTTGGTCTTATATAATCTTTGTCTATCACTTCTTTTAGTTGTAATTTTAATTTTTTAATTTCTAAAATTTTCATTCAATAAGGAGTCTTTTAATTCGGTATAGCTCCTGGTACTAATTGAATAGTAAAATCCATATCTCTCTTTGGAGGTAATCCCATACTTTCTTCTAGGAAAACATTTGAGAAATCTTGTAAGATTGGAATATCATTGAAAACCAGCTTATATTCTTTATCCATGTATTCGTTATTTATTATGTGTACAACAAAAAATTTACATCCTTTCCTTACAACCTTTTTCATTTGTAATGCTGAGATTTTTCTAACAGAAACTTTCCTAGGTATCCCTTTTACGGTAATTCTTTCTCCTTTATCATTTAAACAGGTAAATGTTTTCTCAAAACAATTTAAAACTACCTGATGTCTTTCCAGCCAATCCATACCTATTAAAACATCATAATACCCTAACAACAATACATTCCACTTTACTTGAGTTTGGAACTAACTCATAAACATTTTACAACTTTCAACATAATTAACAACTTTTCTTTTGGTTCCTATAGCTAATTGAACCAACCAAGAAATTTCAAACTTTTTCAAAGGTAAATTGCATTTTTTTTGTATGGTAGGTGACACATAGCTTAAAATAGCAAATGGGTCAATCAGAATAGAAATAGACAGGTTTTGTATCATACCTTGTATTTCCACCATGGAGGTTTGATGATTAGTATATCGATTCTCCAAGGCTGTATTGATTCTGGGCATTTCATTTGCTACGTCACCAACCATTTCTTCCTCCTGGATTGTATGCACATTGCTGAAGTTCCCCTTTATGTTTGGATGATACTTTTCATAATGAGGTCCTTGAAATTCCCAACACTTTGTAGGTTCCTTATGTTCATTATTTATAACATAATTATTAGGAATGTCTATGCCTTTTGGTGCTGTAATATTTTGTTTTGTTTTACTTTTAAAATCGGTTCCTTTATAATTATATTTACAGAAATTTTGAGAATTATTTCCAAATCTTTTATTAGGATTAAAATCTTTTCGTTTCTGGTCAAAGTTACTTGCTCTCTTATTCTTCTAGTTGGATATGCTTTCTCTCTTTTTACTTTGTTCATAATAGAAGTTAGCTTTTGTCATTTCCTCTTCAAGGGACTTTGGATTATCAAATTCAATTTTGTCATTGAAGCTAGTAGGCAAACAACTTAGAAACCTCTTTATTTTAGGATTTTCGCCAATTATATATGTTACATGTCTTAGTAAACTTAGAAATTAACTACTTAGATCTTTCATTGACATTGAACCTAGTTTAAGTTCATAAAACTCTTTAGCTCTTTCCTCATATTACTGTTCATATAAGAATTTCCTTTTAAATTATTTTTTAAAGACTCTCTAGGTTAAATATTTTTCTTTAAGGTTTTTTACTCTTTTTATTTCCTACCACCAGATGTCAGCCTTTCCGGTTATTTTGTAGATAGCCATCTGAGCTTTCAGTATATCATAGTAGTTATAAATTTGAAATTACTTTTTCATACCCGATAGCCAAGCCTCAGCTTCTTCACCTTTTTCTACTTCTCCATTAAACATAGGAGATTTTATCTTTTTAAGTTATCCTGAAATCTCTTCATATGGTTTATACTTCCTCTTTCGAGGACCACGGTCGCTTTCACCACTTTCACTTGTGTATTTATACTTGTTCTACCTTAATTTAACTCCTGAAGAGGATTTACTTTCACTATCAGAAAATTTTAATTTCTTACCCTTGCGTTTGTATGATACTGTTCCAGAATAAGTTTCATACTCCTTTCTTTTATCTTTTCCTCCGTTGTGTATTTTTTCTAGTAATATCTGATTTAGTTCCTCTTGAGCTCTTAAAATTCTTTTGTTATCTTCATTTACAGTTTGTAATTCAAGTTTTAAATCTTTCATTGTTTGAAGTAGTTATGAGGGTTGATTGTTTAATTCCACATAAATGTTATCTGGATTATTGCGATGGGATCCATCTTCAACAGATGCTTCAACTCCTTCCATTTCCTGCAAAATACAATTTCATATTTATGTACAGAAATAGTTTTTAAAACATGATCATTATACTTTTTTTCATGTTTACATGTGAGTGAGTCAATCAGGCCTAGTGTTTGGAAACTCGCTTTGATACCACATGTAACATCTTAAAAAATCGTAAAATAAAAGAATTAAATAAAGCTCTAACTGCAATTATAAGGGATAAATAAATCCTTAACTTGTGTTTAGTCTTTTATCAATTTAACATAAATAATATATTACGACACATTATGGTGTTACTTGTCGTCACGACGACACTACTTTACTTGTCGTCAAGTTATGCAAGAACATCATGTTTAGTTTTTGTTGTTTTCAGTTGGTGTAATTTATGGGTTAAGATCTAAATTACTTGTTAACCCTACTATGCAGCTAGAAGGGTGGATTCCATGGTGCTACATAGCTTTGTGTAAAACGAAAAAGCTACTATAATCTTTTTGCAGGTGAAATTGCTCCGAGTTCACCTACTTATGTTAACACATCATATGCCTTGCTAAGGGTAAGTAAGGGCTAAATTTAAGGAATACACTATGCTAAGTTAAAAACACCCAAGAGATGGGTTTATGCAAAAACAAAAACAAGTATAATATTTAAGAACTATGGCTTCCATGGTGCTAATTCGACGGTTTCAAAACTATAGGGATGTGGGTTGAAATTTAGATTTTTAATGTGACATGGTACCAGGCCATGTGATGGTTTGAATTCCTCCAGCTGTAACGCATGTAAGATCAGTACACAAAACCATAGGGTTTAATGCTCCTCATTCTTCATTGTTGGTCTTGTCTCTATGTTAATTTGTCTTATTCACCGTAGAGAAGGGAAGAAAAGGTCGAGCTCTTGGCTTCATTAGAGGAAATTTGGGGTCTAAAATGAGCCTTATAAGAAAATGCACCAACAATAAATTTTGTGAGTTGGAATTCAAGAACCAATAGAATTTCAAAAGAATGATTCAACCATAATGGTTGAATTGACATATTTGTCATAAAAGAAAACTACTTTTTTTGTTCGTATTTTCGACATATCGCCTTGTGTGTTTACTCAAATTCTAAGTGGGAGAGCTCGTTGGATGCAGAATTAAATTTCACATCCAACGAGTTCTATCGCTTATAATTTGAGTAAAAAAACAGGGAAATATGTCAAAAATATGAACAAAGAAGTAGTTTTTTTCATTCTTCTTCCAAAATTAATAATTATTATTTTATTATTTTAACTATTATTTTATTATTTTTATTAGGAGGCCCATTTTAGACCTCAAATTTCCTCTAATTCTAGACCCTCGGCCTCGGCCTCACATCTAGACTTTGAATAATGGCACAATCCTGTTGGTAACAATTTGGCTCGTAAGCTAGGTAGATTGTCTGCATTGTTCCCCTGGCTGTCAACACCATGTCTTTTCCTATGCAGGTAAGTTTCCTCAGGTCATAATATTTGATTACTATGATTATCTTGGTTTATAATTTTAAAAAACAAAAAAATTAACACTGCGTTGTTTGATTTGCAGGAGACTTTCGCTGGGGTTGATGCATGGATAAAGAACAAGTCTTTGTGGCTGGCATGCGGTCAAGTAAGACCTAGAAAGTCCATTCCTTTCTCTTGTGACTTTGTTGGTTATGTCTTTGATGTGCTGTGGCTGATCCCGTGATCTCCAGAGTTGGGATCATTGTATGCATGTCCTTTTGTTGAATTGGTAAACCCTTGAGGTTTTTCCTATGACACTTTCAGTCGTTAGTAAAATCAGTCTCCCTTTGACCATGGATTCCAAAGGGGATAGTAATATAATACTTTTGCGTATTATTAGTTTAGATGTGATCTCTTAAAGAGATTTGTAAAGAATGTTTTAAATTTGTGACGTAGAGAGCAACAGACAACTAGTCTGCATGCGAAGATGTATTAAGTGTTTTTAGTTAAAATGTATTGTTGTAATGTTAACTATTACGAAGAGAAATTCCTATGGATTGGGGTACCACAATAGACAGCTTAACTCTAGAAATCAATCCTTTCCTATATGCAAGAGAAATGAAACAAATAACACTAAAGGATCTTGATTCGTACATTATTCTGGATGGTTGGTGTAGATCCCCGTTGAGCTTTCCAACTTCAGCTTGAATTGATGAATTGCTTCCTCAACATTCAATAAACAAGACAATAATACTATATATAATTGTGTTAGCTCTACTCTAGCATATATAATCAATAACATATAAGCATTTGAAATCATCCATGGATAAAATATTCATTCAAACACACATTATTGGACAGGAAAAGATATTTCTATTGATATAAAATCACAGATTACAATGGATACAACCTCTGTCGGCACGTCTGCGAATCAGAGAAACCGAATCCCCCACTTGGGCCTCCACCACTTCAATCCTCCATCTCTCGATAGCAAGCTCACAAGCAAAAGATAAGCTTGGGAAGAACACAAAAGTTCTCTAAGGGACAAAGGGGATGCAGACTCAAGCACAAGTTCTGGCAATGATGGACTATATTTCTTTTACTCTTAATTTCTCATATGCCTTCACTATATCCAAAGGCTTCCTTATATAGCTCATCAATGGGGTAATGAAAGGTCGAATCCGAGTGATCTCAAGGCATAGGGAAGGCCAGGAGACAAGTGAGTCAGATCCACATCAAGGAAAACTTAAAAATAATTTGGCCTTTTGCACACATCCCATTGTATTCGGTTTTAGGGGTCAAACCAACGTATATACGTGAGAAAGAGTTTAAAAGTTGCGTATGACAATTTTTGCATGTTTTTAGGGATGATCTAGGAAACATCAAAGGAACAAAAATGGTCCATGGGGTCTAAGGAGTCTGCATAGGGACAGGGAAGGCCATAAAAGTGTGATTTACCATGTGTGGTAAAATTATCTATAACATTAACTATTTGGACTCTTAGTTCTGTCCAGTGAATAATCTTCTTGGTTACAACTATTTTGGTGTTGTGATATTAATAGATAGATTGTAAAATGTTTTGATTTTGGTTATAATATATCCCATGAGGGTTCTTACTGCTTCTTGGTAAATTTACTGCTTGTGGGGCCATTGATTTGTTTAGTTTGCTTTAAGAAAAATTAGTGTAAATCTCTATCAAACAAATTGTGGAAAATAAAGGGTTAAGCCGTAAGGAAAAAGTGTTGACATAGAAATCGATATCTGTCTATCAATACTCTTGTTTCTATCTCATTTGAGGAAAACTAATAGGTCTTGACCTTTGACTTCTATAAGACTTAATAGATCACGTCTATACATTGATTTACTTATCTGAAAAAACAATGAGGACTTAAGGTCATGAGGACATTGCTCCGTTAGATTGTTTTTATCATCATAGCACTGCTCTTCCAAGGTTTTTATGGAATGAAGTTTTTTTGAATTGTAAGATTTTATTTTTTTGTAGCCGAAATAGCCTCGACAGGTTTCGATCTAGTGACCTGCTAAAAAATATTACAGAGTTTGTTTATTGACTATATTTTTAACCTGTGATTTTAAACCCTAGCTAATTCTTATGATAGATGATTACACTATTTGTCTGGAATGAATATTATGAATTATGCAACGTTTAATTCCTTTAGTTATATTCCATAGATTGTTATGTGTTGATTATAATAAGACTATTTACAACCTGGGGTTGGTTAAGATATTTGATATACTTCTAATCTCAATCTATTGTATAAACTTAGATTTATGAAAACCTGTGCGAAAATGTTTAAGGAAAGGTCTATTGTTTTTTGTTAATAAAGACCCAAACCTTTGTTGTGATAAGTAAGACATTTACGACCATGAGAAGTTATGAATATTATGTGCCCACGATGTGATCCCTTGTTCTAAAAGGTTTTGAATAAGTAGGGTATTTAATACATAGTATATACTGGAAATTTAGAATTTTAATATATTTCTATTTTTTTATTTGAAATACTTAATAAAAAATTTGTAGGTTAAATACGATGTTCTGTAGATGTTTTCGATTGAATTCTTTAAATTCTAATGTGGCTTTAGTGAAAACTTAAACTATTAAATAAAGGCTCGTACTAATAGAGATTATTTTAGTTGTTAACCCAAAAATCCCCCACATAGCTCTCAATGGCCTACACCACCCAAAGACACCATCTTACAACACTCATATCACTCCATTAGACCTTCCATTAGACCCCCACACCTCCAAAATAGCCTAAGGATGAAGAAAAAGGACTAAAAACCCCAAAAAGGAGCCCAAAATAGCCCCATAGGAGCTAAATCCCTAAAAAAGGAGCTAAAACCCTAAAAGAGTCTAAAGTTAGGGAGAAAGGGGCTAAAATCCCAAAAAAGGGGCTAAAACCCTGACCAAGGGCTTAAAACCCTAAAACCCCTTGGAAAAGCTATAAAAGGAGGGTGGGGGGTCACTCTCAAAACACTTCTCCCATTTCTTATTGTTATGCTGCCCGTGGATGCTTCGAGACCTTTTCCTCTCAAACCACCCACACTCCCTCTCCTCCATCTCCATTTCCATTTGAGCCATTACTCCCCAACCAAGAGAGATGCTTCCACAAGTTAGGGCATGGTGTCCCATTCCCAATAGAGAAGGTATACTTGTGCTTTCATGTTTTGCTTCTTCGTTATTTAGTTTGCTTTGATTTATAACCATTATTTTTATTTACAGGTTTTGCTTAACATTGTTTGCAGGTTTTTTTTTATTGTAGCTTAGGTTTTTTTATTTTTTGCTCCTAGTCTACATTTTCGTTTCGTTTTTTTGCATTTACCATTAGCAGGAACCTACCCTTTTGTCCTATAGATAGAAGGGATCCATTTCTGCCCTTGTAGCAGGGAGAAATCCTTGCTACAGAACTGGCGACCATACCAGGTCAATCCCACATGATCCCTGGGCCAAAATTTTAATTTTTCAATCTTTTTCAATTTTACCCTAGTTTTCAAAACAATTCTTGTTAAATCTGTCTTAGATTCAGTTTATTTCCTGTTTTAGGTACTGCTGAAGCCTCTGCTAGCACAACCGAGTTAGATTGACCACAATACCAGTTACTGTCGGCCAAATCTAACTCTATCTCACCAAAAAACCCCAATCCAGAGCAGGGCACTCTTATAGAGGCAAAAGGTGAGACTGGGGCACACTTAATGGGAAAATAGGTGCTCCCAGGGTGCACTTAATCCCCCGATAAGTGTGACTTCAGCCCAAAAAATCAGGTTGATTCTTTTTCTGCATTCTGTGCGACCCCCTCGCTCATTTCTGAAAAAATCTCGTGGCCCCCTTGCTAGATTTGGTCATAAATGTGCGGCCTGTCAAATAGAACTTTAATTTGAATTTAATAGACTATAAATTTCATTTTTAGAGGACTGTTAGTGTAGCCCAGCCGCCTCTGTCCACCACTGCAAGTTAATTTCATTTCTTGTTTTCATTTTCTGCATTTTATTTCATGAACAATGTGTAAATGTTAAGTAAATCATTATGGCTTAATCAAATGAACCTAGTCTAACTAAAATAAACTTAAAATCAACAATATTGCTTCTCCTTCCTCCTCTACCCATTCATCACCCTCTGGGGTATTCTGGGATATGACAAAGGGAAAGCTTGTATAGATCTAGGAACTCCATGATATTGTTCCAAAACCATTAAAATAGGGTGACCTAGAAGGTAGAGGGGGTAGAGAAGGAGGGCTTCTCACAGCGCTAATCTTCCTCCCTATTGACCAACCTAGCATTTGGGAGGTGACCTGAGGATCTACGGATGGGCTTAGTCCCATTGTGTTGAAATCCCAACACCTTCTCTTGGTTGAAGAGGAATATCAGTGTGAGGTAGACATCTAGTTAGGCTAGCAAACGTTCAGGGTTAATTATTGTACTTGTTCACAATTTCTATTTATTTATGCTTACATACACAACCAGAATGACATGAACTATACCATGATGAATTCATAAACCATATTGCAGCAACCAAATACCAGAAAAAACAAGCAAACAAATACACCATACCAACTAATTAACCCAACTCAGTTCATGACACCAAGTAATCCTTAAAATTTACTAATTTACAGTAAGTTCAAACAACTCTGCAGTCTTTGAGGACATAAGTCCTTGAATACTTCAACTGTGGGAAGTACTTGGGATCTGCTTAGAAACTCATTGTGAGGAGTACCACAGGAACCCCAAAGTAGCTGGCTGCTGAGAGGAATTGCCAAGCAAAATGGGCAATGACCCCTTTCGATTGAGTAGAATCACCTGTTAGGAACAATCCAAGCGCAGTCTTTCGACATTCTTGGTGGCCGAGTGACCACCTGCAGCCAATAAGAATCCACTGAAACCGGGGTCCAAATCTCATTACCACTAGTTTCACACATAAAATCAAGCACAATTGATCCTCGCTCTTCCTCATGCCTGAGAGGCGAACCACCACCATTCAGAACACTCGATCGACACCATCAAATCCATTCTCATCGATCCACCACATCATCAGAGGGCCATATAGCCTTTGATTTTGATTCAGACCCATATCAATTTGAACCAAACCTCCACACCGCACCATCTAGACCCATGGCTAATACAAATCCAAATCCATTTTTCGGCCTAACCTTAGCAAGTGGACCCATGTCCACATCACAACCAGTTACCCACAACCTGGCAAGTGGCCCAAGCACATTCATGCAGACTGTCATTAACCAGCTGCCACCACCTATAGTGACCAGCCAACCTGGCCCACTTACAACACACAGAGGCAGTGGCCCTTCTACACAAACTGCCCTTCCTGCCACATAGGCAGGCAGTCACTACTACATTTCGACCAAAAATCCGACGGTCGTATTGTTGGATTTTCGACACTCCCCTGTTGCATGTACAACACTATGATTTTTTTTAAGCGCCGGTGGATTTTCGTCGATTATCTGACAGCTTTCCAATCCGTCGGTTAAGCGACAACGCAGTTTACCGTCGATTAAATGTAAGTCATTGATTATCCAACATTTAAATCATATTAAAATTTAAACTAAGTTGTCGCTTAACTGACGGCTTATAAGAAATTTACATCTACAGGCATCGCTTAACCGATGGATTATAAAAAATTTAAATCTACAGGCGTCGCTTAAGCGATGGTATTGTATTTTATTTTAAAAAAAATTGGCCTACAGGCGTCGCTTAAGTGACGGTATTGTATTTTTTTTATTTTTAAATTTGCATCCCCGCCCTCGCACCCATCCCCATACCCAGGTATCCTAGCAAGTTAGCACCAAACATCATAAGAATCCAAGAAAAACATGCACCATCACACACAAGGGAACGTGTTCCTTAGACCCCCTTATTCCAATTTCGGGCCAAGTCTAGGAGATAATCACCCTTGCAAAATGAATAGTTTTATTAAAAAAAGTATACTTGATGAAGCTTTCAATTGGCTTTTTGTCCTTTTCAATGAGAATATAGATGGCCTCCTTTGCAAAATTTAAGTTATGCTTCCAATATGATTTGGAGCATAAATTACAAAATTTTCAATACAGGGCTTGAGAAAAATCTCAATGCCATACACTTGTCTAATTTGGACTTTTTTTCACTCTTTTCAAAATATCCTTCACTTTTTCCATAAAAACCCTTCTCCAAACTCCCTTGAAAAAAATTGCTACTTTTCCAATAAAAACCAATACAAACATTCACTAGTTCAAACCATTGCATTTGGTGAGGCCTTCCTTAGAAACTCAGAGATGAAAACATTCACTATCTTTAATAGCTTCTTAACATACATTTGAATAATTCTTATTATAAACCAAAAGTTATCTTTTAGATTCTCTAAGTGGGATAGAAGGTTTTGGAAAAAGCCAAAAATAATACATCCACAAGTGTGCGCCTAAGCTATTATCATACATTCATCGGCTTGGATGTACTAAGGCACGGTACATTATTTGGATTTTTAAAACATTGATAATGGAGCATCATTGCTATAGATGGAGTTGATGTTTGTTTAAGTTGAATCACATTTCCATTTAGTTAATTGTCAGATAAATCAAATACCAAGTGCTCTTGCCATTGCATATATCAGAATCAAACATTGCTAACACCCGCCTGAAACTTGAACCTGCAAGACATAGCCTATACATGACAGCAAAATATAGGATATTTATGCTTGTGGGTTTAGAATCCAATTAGGAAGCTTATTCAGCACTTCGGTCCGATCCAATAAGGGCCTCCATTGACTTCTCGGGTTCAATTCCCACTGTGCCCATGGTAGTACTCAAGTGTCTGTTGTGGCTCAACACTTCAAATAATGATATCCAAGGACCAATTTCTCTAGGAATTTAGAACCTTGCACATAACTCCATGCATGCACATGAATCTCAACATGCAAGACCTCCCCATGGACAAAGATATAGAATGCATCGTCATGACTTTCAATGGACTCATGAATCCCACCGATGATATATGGGTTGCCCTCATTTCACCTTCAAGACACCATTTTTTACACCTTCGATAGCAGACATGATCTGCAATATGCTCTCATAATTGCTCATATCCAAGCTTTACCAGACCACAGAGTCCCAATAAAACAATAATCATGAATCTTTTGTTTTTATTTTCATATAAATTCACAAAAATGGTAATCGTAGAATTGAAACACAAAGCCAAAGCACTCAGAAAATGTAAAGCATGTAGCAATCTAGAAGTAAAGTGATCAACCATGAGATCTGGCTCTGGACCCAAAACCTTGGAGTGCAACTCCAGATCAGGAAGATCATTGGAACTAAAAACATTACACAAATCTAACAAATATATGCATCAAGCAGTGTACGGAACAATTAAAATCAGAGGTAACAATTACAATGCTATGCATACATTCCACATAACCAATGGCTATAACTGTTTTAAAAAAAAAAATACAAATGAGTTCTCTGTATTGCATTGATTAAATGAGAGATGGAAGCCTTCTTATAAACACTTGCATACTAGTCGAGTCAATCCACTTAATAAATCTGGGATAGACTGACATACACACTATAGTGAAATAAGATATAAAGCATTAAACAACCTTAAATCAAATGACTTTATTTATGCCTATGTCAAACTTCTAATTGACATATTATTTTTCTGACATCTACTTTGAAAAAAATTATACAAGGTGGGTTAGCTACAATAGTCCTCAAATAACATAAGGTCTCCCAGATTATACTAGGGTCTTAAGAACATTTCCTAATTCATCATTTCGTATTAGTAGTAACATATATCGCAAGCAATGGAGCTACAATTAGTAAGTTAAGACCTCATCAGTTTCAGACAAATGGGAGGGTTTGATGATGCCATAATTTATCCCTCAATGTACCCATTGGGATGGATGAGACACAACTATCCTCTATTTAATTAAACAACCACCCTCTAGTTAATCAAACATGCATGGGTTAATTTGAGAAAAGCTCATTAATTCTTTTCAGAACTTACAAATAGGATTCCATCAGAATTGATTATATTTCCTTGAGGAACTGTGTTCAAAACAGAACGAGATGACAGAGCACTTCTCAGAAGTCATAGGAAACCCAAGGACATATCATTTACCACATAGATGATAGGAGCTTTGTTCAAATTGCTTCATAAGATAAAGTGCAATGGAATGTATTTAACCCATTTGATCTGGAAATCCAACTTGTTTCCAATATTAATAACATCTCCAAATAAAAAATAAATGGTTGATCTTATAAGAATCATGTGTACTATGAATTTTTCCAGAACCACCATTTTCTAGGCAGGAAAAGACTGTCTACAAAGCCAAAAATAGCTCTTAGATTACTATGCTTTCATATTTTATTAAATATCTGGATTTGTGTCATTGGGACCATGAAGTTGCTTACATCAAAATTACCCAAATGATTCTTTTACATTTCTGGAATTGAAGTCACACTAAAGCAATTCGTGAACTGTTCAAATCATCTGTCTTTGCCAACTTGTATAATGATCCAAACTTATAAGTTATGTGGGAATTATCAGCTCCATAAATTCTGTTAACTTCTTGTCTTTAGTCATTATAAGTCTGTCGAGCATTCCTTAGTTTTGAAATACCTATGATAATTTTATATAATGCAAATATAAAGCTGGACCTGGTTTCTGACATCAAAATAAAGCATTAATGTCTGGTACTCTGTTAAAAGAAAAGTATTTATTGCTTCCTCACAACTTAGGAGAAGGCACACAATAGCTTTCCATTGACCAAAAGCTTCAAGTTATTGACCCATCTGCATTTTAAAATGTTCAAATAAAAATTCCTTTCTGTATACAATTTTCTGCAGTTGAAAAAATTGTTTCAAATAAAAAGGAATTGGATAATGAATGATTCAACTGGGATGTGCATACCAAGAAAGCTACGAAGGCAAACTGAAGCTCTCCAAGTATCAAATCTTCGTGTCCTCCATATTTCTGGTCCAAAAGATTTTCCAGCATTTGTGTCTGAAAACCAAAGAAGAAATTAAAAACATGGATATCCAACTGAAAACACATAATGCTACAATTAGAAGTGCTACAGTACTCACTACAAAGCAACAATCATCATGGTCATCACAGATTGTATCAAAACAAAAATAGAAACAAACATAGGCATGGAGGTAAGGTAATTCAAGATAAGGTCACATCCATAAACACCATTAGACAGAGTCTCCATTGTCTAGCATAGATAACATATATTTCAGGATTCTATGTACAGAATGACATTGGATGGATAGGTTGTATCTCCATGGGATCTCAATATCCAATCAATAGCAAACCATCATAGATAAATAGACTTTATTCGTGGCTGCTAATCACCAAAAGTGGTCTATGAGACTGAAATATACAATAGAACGTTTACAGAGAGGCAACAAGATGGAAAAAGACTCAACATGAACTTCTACAAGGATGAATCAGTGACTTGCTCAAGGACAGTTTGTATTCCAAGCTTTGGAATCCTTTACCTGAATCATGAGGTCCCTTGAATAGAAGGAAGAGCTCTGTTTATGACTTCCATGTGACCTCTAATCTTACATATCGCTACAAGTAACGAATTATAGTTAGTATTGATCACCATGATCTATCGTATTCTGAATTATAATGTGTGAATAGTGAAACTATACACCATGTCGGTAATAGTACATTAAAAATTTATTTAATATATAGAACTTGGGAAATTTAACTGACATATATATATATATTCATAATTNTACATTGCAATCTGCTTTATCCTTGCAGTCTATGTCCATGTTTGTAGCAAAATATCCTTTGAGTGGAGGTTAGAATCCTGGAATATTATCTTGTGAAAGTAACACCCATACCTCTTCCAAATGCGATGGCTTATNGTACAGGAGATGGGGAAATTGAGGCTCAAACATGGATTGAGAAACCCTCTTGGCTTGTTAAGGAAAGTTGCATTTTCCGCAACCAAGTACATCGCAATCTGCTTTATCCTTGCAGTCTCTGTCCATGTTTGTAGCAAAATATCCTTTGAGTGGCGGTTAGAATCCTGGAATATTATCTTGTGAAAGTAACACCCATACCTCTTCCAAATGCGATGGCTTATATAATTTGAGATGATTAAAATTCAAATCATGATAAATGCCAAGGTGTACTAGAGAGAGAAAGCATTTGGACCAATAGCCTACTAAATTGCCTAGGACCTGTTACCTCAAAAGCTAGCACATATCCACAATCAAAGATATGTGGACCCAAACAAGATATGTCGACTCAGTGGACCCAATACTATGATCGACAACTCTTCAAGGAGGTACACCCAATGTCACCTTAGTGTAACCCCCTTTCTCTTTAGGCCTTCCTCCTTAGGCCACAGGAGGCTCCCCAAAATGATTGCAAGGACAGACCTCTAAGAAACATAATAGACAGTACCTCTATCCCTATAATACCTTCCCGCTATTAGTAGACCAATGCCTAGTGGAGTCAATGATATATGTCTACAATAAATCCTTAACTTAAAAAGTTCGAAGCAATAATGAGTATGTAATCTGCTAATGTTATTTTCTGGAGTAAAAACCAGCAAGCTAGAACGTGAAATATCTCCAAAACAGGAATTGTACAAAATTTACCTTTCGGCGAACCCTACGCCGAGGAGCTTCAATCCCCCCTACGGCACACTTGAATGGGCCAATCTAAGGTCATTTTGAGTTGGTTAGGATATTTTCACTTGGAGCATCCACCATTGAACCGATATCTTGCACCCTTTCGTTGCTGTTTTGGAGGAGCGTTCCCTTGGAGGATCTTTTGACATTCTTGTTCACAGAACCGTCCTCGTTTAGAGGAGTGTTGTGACATGGCATATGTATTTTTTGAGGATGATTTGGCATTGGAGTAGATTTGTGGCTTGTCAAACCCTAAAACTAGGGTCTAACTACTTCCATTCCTCACTCATTGGACGACTTTAATATTGTAGTGCAACAGGCTAGAAGTGATGTTAAACCACTCTGCATTGCCTGAGTCGATAGCTAGTCTCTGTCCATTGAAGGAGTTATTTTTAATCTGCAAACAAGAATGGCGCAGACTTATTAAAAAGCCTTGTGGATGAAAATTTGAAATACAAAGGGATACAGCTTTTAAAAAACCCCATACAAGAACAATTGGAGAAAAGAGAAATAAGCAATCTGATCAACCTACCTTCTGCGGGCCTTAATCACCTTCATACACAATTAATCCATTCAAATCATCCTTTTCTGGTGCAGGAAGGAGCAAGGGATCTGGATTTCTCTTGAAGCTCATGACAACTGACATTTTCTTTTGTTTTCCAATTACAAGAGTTTCACACTGGCTTGCCATTTGGCTGTAAGGTATGGGAGAAGTCAAGATGGATATACTACTTGCAACATGCCGTGCTGTGTCCAGAACCTGCCCATAGTCAAAATTCATTGAGGCCATTAATAATGGAATTGTTTTAGAATGAAATCAGAACCTAAAAGTATTAATTTTTATGTGAAGAACTATAATAATTATTGAAGTTAATGGGAAACGATATCTGCATCTTGAAGGTACTCAGGACGACCCAAGGAAATGAATGCAAACTTCCACTATTTCGGGAAAACCAAGAGGTTAAATGCAGAGTTACACAATAATAATGGTTCTGTTTTCACAATCAATTTTCTAGCAAGGACATTTTCTTGAAAAGTTTTGAGGCACGAAAAATGGAACAAGATTTGTAAATTATGCAACCAATTATTCACCTTAGAAAATTCTTCATTAGGAAGGATTTGGTAATGGAGTGTATGTAGTTCTATTGGTTTTGTAAATTTACTAAATTGGAAGGATTTGGTAATGGAGGTATATAGTATCTACACAAGCACTGGTCTAGAACAATTGTAGGTAAAAATTTAATACAACAGGCATAGTCCACAATTTGCTGCTTCCCTACCCATAGTTTGGATTGTATGTCATCTAGTCAAGCTTTTCAGAAAGGTTACAGGTATGACTACTAAGCTAATGTTTGCTTTCTGGTATGGAGAGCACATTCCCCAAGTCTCCTTGATCCAATTTGATGCCTGCATCAAGATCATAATTTGCTTGCTACAAGTTGAAAATAATTCAAATATTTCATATTTAACATCTAATTACAATGGGAAATAAGAAAGAAATACTATAACTATACATCAAGCAAAAGACAGCATCACATGTCCCTTATGCAGTATTGGTCAATGGATCACCAATTAAACTTTTGCATCGAAATAGGATGCTTGAGACAGTGCTGCCTTCTGTCGCCCCCTATTTCTTTTGGCTTCAGAAGGTTCATGTAAAATCCTACAAGTTTGAAAGGGAAGAGAATAATTACAGGAGTCCAGATAACCAGGCTTAGGGAGGAAGAGCTTTCATTCAATACTGTACATCTACAGAAATGGAGGTAAATTTACAAAAGCCAACGCTAGCTTTCTATCAAGTAGAAGAAGCAGCAAAAGAGAGAATTAAAAATCATCTTCCATTTTAGGTGAAGGATTTCATACAAAGCATGAAGGATTTCATCCTTAGGATTTCACCTGAAAGAAAATGAATATACTATCAAGATTGGCTTTGGCTATATTAGAGGATAGAGAGGAGGATAGACTTATATTGTAATAAATAAATATCTTTGGGAGGAAGGTTAACACTTCTCAAAAGTGTTGAGAAAGCACAACACCAGTCTTTTGGATATATTTGGCTTACATTCCTAAAGATGTCCTCAAAAAATCATAAAACCAGTAATATGATACTTACGGACAGAAACAAAGAAGCAAAGAGTATGGAGATTTAAGGAACTACCATTTTCCTCAAAAGTACTGGTAGGGGTCCATGGAGAATTTGATCTTCAGAAGGTTTATGGATTCTGGTCATAAGAAATAGGTAGATGGAGCCTCTTAGCACAAAAAAGTGACAAGAAACCCTTGAAAAACAGTTGGAAGGTCAGTAGTCTAAAAGGTCTTCCTAGAAGGCTACAGTATTATTGGAAAATATCCAGCATGGTTAATTGGAAATGGGCAGAGCAAGCAAGGATAAAATTAGATCCATGGGTAAAATGAATGAATGTCCCAAAGCTCTCAAGAAACCTGATAGACTACACCCCCTCCAAAAACATTCACTTCTTTGCAGTGTATATGATAGGGCAAGCAATGGTTGGTGGACACTTAGGATGGAAAAGGATGGATCAGATTGGACTACACATTGAAATGGCAAGAGAATGGGATTTGTATGTTAGATCTTTAAGGGCAGAGCAGGTTAAGGATAGGATCAGATCCATAGGTAAAAGGAATGGATGTCCCAAAGCTCTCAAGAAACCTGATAGACTACATTCACTTCTTGGCAGATGTATATGATAGGGAAAGCAATGGTTGGTGGACTTCAGGATGGAAAAAGATAGATCAGATTGGACTACAGATTGAGATGGAGAAAGAATGGAATTGTATGCCAGATCTTTAAGGGCCTCTATAAGAGGTAGGGAGCAGCAAGACATTTTAGTATGGGTTGCCAATAAAGGAAAAGAATACAAAGCAAAGCAAGGTTACAAGGCAGCACTACCAACCCAAGAAGAAGAGTGATGGAAAATGAAGTATCATTTGAAAGCCACAAGCTCCACTAAAATCTAAGTTTTTTCTATGATTAGTCTTCAACATATTAGCATGGGACAATCTCCAAAAAAGATCATGGCAGGCCTGGTTACTATCACATTTTCGGCCTGCCATTTCACAAAATAGATGTAGGCAGCAGCAAGGAATCTAACAGGAGAGAAAGGAAAAGGGGAGAGGGTACTCTGTGGAGGCAAGATTGGAATTTGGAGGCATGGATAGAAGATTACAATGTCAAAAAAGAACACCACTCTCTCCCAGATTTTGTGCTTTGGACTGTCTGGCTATCAAGAATAAAGCAATGTCCTAAAGGGAAAGAAGTGATTCCTCTTTGGACCTTCTGCAAACTGAAAGAAGCATCAGTAAGGTAAAGAATAAAGAAAATCAAAGGCAATCACCAGTTCCAGAAAACATTTCCAACAATCTGCATGGCTTTTTTGATGGGGCAGCAGTCAAAGAATCAAACAAGTGTGGTACCAGTGGAATCATGCATGTCTCCGAATAATAAAATTCACCTCCAGGAACAAACAACTTTGCAGAGGTAAAGGCAGCAACTATTTTTATTTCAGGCATCCCCCTCCATTGTGACAAAGAATGGAGGGGGCTGGTGTTTCAGATATGTCCTATGAAAAACACTTCCTTGAACATTTTCACAAAGCATGCTTTAACCTATTACATGAACTTGTTATGAGGCGTGCCTTATCCATCAAACTTGAAGAACACCTAGTAAATCAAGTTCTGAAGGTAGAGGATGGGAGGTTTGCTTATACTGATGATGCTCTTGTTCTTTTAGCTCGCATTATTATTATAAGGACATCCACAGGGTCCAGTTTGGGAGATGACTCCTTAAGACTCAAAATATGCAAAGGTTACGCTGGTTTTATTGTTGAGAAAGTGAAAGCTACATATTCAGGGTGCTTAAATATCCAAGAAGTTTGTGCAAGTCTTCCATCCCTATTTCATTTGGTAGTTCTTCTCATGGCTTTTCATTCTTCAAATACATTTGAAAAAATCAAAATGGCAGAGAATATTTTTTCTACCCTCAGCAATGTAAGTTGTCCTCCAGCTGGTCTTTGCTAATTTCAAGACTGATGTTGATTCATCGGCACATGATTCTCCACTCTACAACCTTCCCATCCTGGTTGATGTTCAATATAAGAAATAAGTTAATACAGATTACACAAGGAGGAACTTTTCAGCTTCCCACAGGAACATGCTATTTAGAATCATGGGTATATCATGTGGTACAAAGTGTTATAAATGTGAATGAGGGAGTCACAGAAGAGCATGGAATGGCTGATCTCTTTCAGCAATTAATTGACGTTAGTGGGGTTCATAACTGGGGTATTGTAGAACACAAAGTTCTTCAAGATCTGGGTTTAAATTGGTCTGATCTCTATTCTGTTGTTTGTTGCATTTTGGAAGTGTGGAAGAATAGGGAAGCTTCCCAAGTGCATTAGCTTATACTTGAAAGATATTGTTTTGTACTTGGCTGGATCACTCTATCAAATATTGATGTTAAGGAAGCTGGTGAAGCTGGTGCTTTTCCATGGAGTCCTGAATTGGGCAGAGACAAGTTGCTTGAAATTGAATACTTCATAAGTTTTAGCAGAATTCTGCGCCATAATGTTCATTTTGGCCATACAGGGGAGCTATCACAGCTGGCAAATATCATTCTAGATATACTCTCTCAGCTTCAAACATTATACAAAGAGCATAGTGTGAAGGAAAAGGGTTTGTTATTCTTAAGGCATAGTGCATGGCTGTCTTTAATTTTATCATTGCTCCAGGCAGGTCTGTGGAAAGTGTCTCTGAGAAAGATCCCATTTTCAAGAGAG
>LPNX010022790.1:0-17317 GCA_001517045.1 Pseudotsuga menziesii
GATGCTTCTCTCACAGCACATGAAAGCTTACAAATATTCAAATAACCAGATAGCCAATCATTCTATAACAACATTTATTGCTCTTAGTGAAATTGCATCGCAGAAACTACTGAAAAATAGTTAACAAGAACGTAGGTTCAAAACATCAACTATTCTTACAGCAAATGAAATACAGCTGAAAACAAAATAGTTCATCTTCAACATTATTCATCGAATGCTTCGGTACATTCCACTTCTTTACTCTTTCCAGCAGACAAAATTGCAGTTCACTTTGTAAAACGAAATAGTTCCTCTTACAAGCCAACGATAACAAAATTTTCTCAGGAAAAAGCCCTGTTTTCCTCAGGCTTCCCGTTATTTAAACTACAAATACTGTCTCCTGGGCTGCCCTCGACGTGTGACCTTTCAGCGTCCCTCCACGATTCAGTTGCTTTTCTGGTCGTTTCGCCTCCCCCATCATTTCCACAGGCGTTTATTTTCTGACAGTAACTACTAAAAATGCCCCACCGACGCCTCTGTCATTCGTTTATGTTGTCCTTTTCTGCGCGGCGCTTTGCTTCAGTGATTCATGGGATGATTTCTGCATACAAACTTGGTGCATTATACACTAAATTAAGACATTAGGCATCAATAATTTTTAAATTATAATGATACATCCACAACGAGCTAGCCTGGTTCATCCAGGTGAGGGGAAATGCGTAGGCTCGGGACGACAACAAATAGGTAAATCGGCAGTCGGGCGATACACGGATCAGATGGGACAAGGCTTCTGCACCGGATGGGAGAAGGCTCCAGGAGCTGCAATGGCGGAGGAGCGTAAGAAACGGGCGAGTGGAAATGCAGGCAACCAAGGAAATCGGACGGTGGAGAGGAGTGGGTCAGCGGATAGAAGGCTCTATCACCCACAACGGCGGACAGGCCGCAGGTCAGAGACAGGCGACGAGGGAGAAGAAATTTCAGGTGAGGGACGACTGGTCGGACATCGGATGAAACTCGTGTCGGCGGTTGACTTCATATCCCCAGCCATAACGTCGGGTAAGAAGAAACTCGGGAGAAGCTATTTGAACAACCACGAATCGGGCGTCGGGTGACACTTCAATCGGGCGGAAACTTTGGTCTAGGAGCCGTAACGGTGGGTGAGATAGGACTCAACTTCTTCCAAAAGAGGCCCGATCCAAAGAGAAAAACTAACAGCGCTAAGGCCCAATTACGGTCAAAATCGAATTCTTTCTTTAAGGCAAAAAAAATCATACTCTACGGGTACCAGAGCAGACCACACGACTCAAGCTAAGCTGGACGAAGCAATCAAAAAAGCGGGCAATCAACTTCAAATGCAGAGATAAGCTCAAAGATGCCGAGCTTTCAACAGTCGATCCAAACAAATAATGATAAGGAGGGGTCCCAGAGTTTAAGTGAAAAGTTTAAAATCGGGGAAAAGGTTGCGGCAGCAGCACCACCCCTTATAATCCACTACAGAATGGGGTTGTGAAAAGGAAGAATAGAACCATCATGGAAGCTGCAAGAGAAATGCTTCATGATCAATACCTTCTTATGCATCTTTGGGTGGAATCTGCCCGAACAACGGTGTGCGTACAGAACCGTACTGCACATAGAGTACTTGAGAACAAGACTCCTAAAGAAGTCTTCTCCGGCAAGAAACCATAAGCTATCCATCTCAAAATATCCGGTTGTCCAATGTACATACACATTCCAAAGGAGAAGAGGAATAAATTAGATCCTTCAGGAAAGAAGGGTATATTTGTGGGATACTCTAAAAGCTTGAAGGATTACAGAATATACTTCTCAGTATTCAAGAAGATTGACATCAGCAGGGATGTGACATTTGATTAAGACATAGCTTACAACAAATCCAGAAAGAAACCTATTGAAGAATCCGAAGAAGCAGAAGCACCCAGAGTTCATGATACAACCATGAACGAAGAAGCTCAAGAAGAACATCGAGAATTTGAAGAACCATAAAGACCTATAGATCCACATCTAGAGAATAATCCTCATAAAATGAAACCTGCTTGGGTACAAGAACTTATCCAAGGTGCGGAAAGATATGGGGCTCAAAGGAGAAGAGGAATAAATTAGATCCTTCAGGAAAGAAGGGTATATTTGTGGGATACTCTAAAAGCTTGAAGGATTACAGAATATACTTCCCAGGATTCAAGAAGATTGACATCAGCAGGGATGTGACATTTGATTAAGACATAGCTTACAACAAATCCAGAAAGAAACCTATTGAAGAATCCGAAGAAGCAGAAGCACCCAGAGTTCATGATACAACCATGAACGAAAAAGCTCAAGAAGAACATCGAGAATTTGAAGAACCATAAAGACCTATAGATCCACCTCTAGAGAAGAATCCTCATAAAATGAAACCTGCTTGGGTACGAGAACTTATCCAAGGTGTGGAAAGATATGGGGCTCCAGAAGAGAATCACAGAGAAAGAAAGAGGACCAGATCCTGCTCCGGGTATGTAGCATTACTATGTGATTTCATTAATAAAGAACCTTCCAGTTATGAAGAAGTGGTAGAACAGAAATAATGGAAATATTATATGATCGAAGAATATCAATCGATCATGAAGAATGATGTTTGGGATGTTGTCCCAAGACCAGAAGGGAAGTCAGTTGTAACTTCCAAATGGATCTACAAGATCAAGCATGTTGCAGACGGTATCATTGAAAAATATAAGGAAAGATTTGTGGCTTGGGGTTTCTCTTAGAAAGAAGGAATAGATTATGAAGAAACCTTTGCACCTATATCCAGGTACACTTCCATCAGATCAGTACTTGCTTTGGCTGTAGTGATGAAATGGAAGATACACCAGATGGATGTTAAGACTGCTTTCTTGAATGGTGTAGTAGAAGAGGAAGTGTATGTAGAAAAACCACTCAGTTTTGAGACACATGACAGGGAGTCTCATGTGTGTAGATTGAAGAAAGCCCTGTATGGTTTGAAATAGGCACCTAGGACATGGTATGACAGAATTGACAGCTTTCTATCCAGTTTGGTCTTTACCAAGAGTAAAGCAGATTCTAACCTTTACTACAAGGTCATAGATGGCAACCTAGTGATTCTTCTGCTATATGTAGATGATCTATTTGTGACAGGTATGCATGGTTTTATTGCTGATGTTATCACTTAGAATGTACCCAGGTTGTGAAAGGTAGATTCTAAGGTAACAGCAAAAACCACTTTTAGAAAGAAATTGGCTTTTCTTTCTGGAGAGGGATCTCTCAGATACAGATTTAACAAGGCAAAATGTAGGTATCAAGACTCAAAGATTATATAGGTGGTTGAAATAGTACACATAACCATTGGGCATGGAGTCACATATAAATAAATCACATAAAATCAGATACGCAGAAGTTCATCAAAGGCAAGGTAACCATTCAATTACAGTCATTCATTTAATCCATTTGGAGCAGAGGAAGTAAAGTACAGTCCATCAATACAGAGCATCAAGATATGAATTCAATATTGACTTTAGCAGAAAGGTTTATAAAATATTTGAAACAATGACCAGAGCATAATAAATATGAATTCCAATCATTTAACACTTCATTCCAAATATCAAGAAAACATAATGGAATGAACACAGAAAAACACAATCACAAAGAAATAAGCACATACTGTAATACAAATGGTGCAGGAATCTCTGATAATTTCTTCACATTCAATTTCTTGCTCAAAATATATTTCTTTCAAAACATTTAACAACAGGACGGGTTCCAACCCCCATCTCATAAAATAGATGCAAATATATACATAAAATAATTTCATCTTCCAAGAAGATTCATAACTGCATGACCGGCTTAATTTAAAGTCTTGTAACTAAATTCCTAATTTCTAGGAATAAACTATAGCTTCAATCCTAAGTGATCATTTAATTAAATCAACTTGGTACAAGGCCCATCCTGGCAGCTCCTTAGCGTGCAACACTTGTCTTCACGAGTGGAGGATGTATTTTGTCTTTCCGAACCTTTCCACGGCTTTCCATTGCTCTGCGCTAGGGGTATCACATTCCATCATCTCTCGAATTGACACTTCAAGCTCCATGTAAGCTTCGTATGATACCTTAGGCAGTCCTTTCCTGACAATCAGGAACTTTTGTAAAATTTTGAAATCCTCTGTCAATTTGTCCACAATAGCTTTTCCTGTTAGGCCTTTTTCCAAATCATCAAATTTGGAGTGGTCCATGCGGCTCTGAACTAACAAGTTGTGATAGTGCTCCTGAGAAAACATTCGTCCCTCCTCATCCCAAAAGGAAGGAAGGTCATCCTCAAATAGCTCTTTAAAAACCTGCTTGAAGTTATTAACTTGTGAAACCATTTCATCAGCTCTGTCTTGGACCATCTTCATTAAATGATTCTTGTGGATGAACTTCTTAGCCCATAGTACTATTGATATCCTGTCCTTTATTCCTATATCATGTAATTTCTGGTATGTCAATGAATTTAAAAAATTCAATGTGTTCTGGGCTATGGTAAGAGGTCTTCTCTCCATATGTTCATTCACTAGCTTTAATATTTGGTGGGCCAAATTGATCAAAATACTCTGATCATCAATAAAGTTCAGATAGTGCCTAAATTTCGTAATCTCCACAGACAAGGTGTCCCAAATGATATGTTTTTCCCCCTGGAGAGGACCTTTCCCAATGCTCCTCTCTTTCAGTTCATTGAATTTCTTTTGCAGTTGATTCCTGTCTTGTAATATTTTGTTTTTACTTTCACCCATTTTAGCTAACTCAGATTTTATCTTTTCATTTTCTACTTTTAACTCCTTGATTTCCTCATCTTTTAAGCTCACCTGGGACATAGGTACCAATAGATCATCAGCAGAAAAATCATTCAATGGCTTCTCAATATTCATAATGGATAGATTTTCATCAATGGGAGTCCGATTCATTAGCTCCTCCATGATCTCATTTTCATCATTTTGATCTTTTTTCAACAAGGAGATCTAAGAGATTAGTTCACTCCATTCAGTTTCCCACCTGTCTTTTTCTTCTTGTAATTCAACAGCTCTCCCTTTATGTTCCATCATCTCTTGATGGATCTTGTCTTTCTCTTCTTGCAGAGCCAATAACTCAGAGAACTGAACATGCTCAGTGCTTGGGATCTTCAATTTTTTCTTTAAAACTTGGAGCGCATTGTCCTTTTATTCTAGCATTCTTCTGACTACTTGAGTGTTATCTTTCTCATTTCCTGAACTGACAATATCTGCTTGTAGTTTCTTAATATGAATGGCATTGGCCTTATTTTCAACTCTTTCATGTTTCAATTGAATTTCTAATTTATCTACCAAAATTTGTAATTTATTGATTCTTACCATAGCTTGTAATAGGTATGAATAAATGATGTCACTCGTTTGCTTGTGAAGCTGTATCTTGTCCGATACACTGATTTTATCCAACCAGATTTCCATCTCTGACATCTTTTTGTCATTCACCATGGCCAACTTGAAGGTATTTCTTTCGGTATCTCTGGCAGAGATCAAAGAAGTTTTTGGATTGTTTAAATTTCTTACTCGCGGGAGCAAATTTCTTGCCTCTTCCAGAGACTTTTTTCTTTTCTCCATATAACTGGCCTTGAGCCCCTCTTTTTACTTGAAGGTTGGGCTTGACTCTGAACCATCTAAACTTTTAAATGAAAACCGATTTATTTGTACAGATTTCGTTGGGACTAGAGCAAATCTCTTGAAATCATCATAAATTTCTTCACTTGAAATTCCACCATCTTGAGTCAATTTGGATTTTTTATGTGATCCGTCTTCATCTAATTCCATGCTCTCGACCTCAGAAAGACTTCTTTTAATTACAATACTAGTATTTTCTATTATTTGGGATACTACAACTGGCACGGTACTTGTGTATCCATCAGACCTGGGAGTCTCCCTAAACTGCAACAGATTGGTTGTTTCAACCAAACCTTCAATAGACTACTGATCAAATGGTTTGTTCTTGTTGGCCTGCTTCCTCAGGGAGATTACATGGTGGGGATCATAATTTATCCTTGGATCCTTTTTGAATTCCATGCCTACCAATAATTTTTCAATAAACACTAAGGCACCTTTATTTTTAAAAATGAAAGAGCCAACCTTGAGGGGGAATTTAATATTTGAACATTTTTTAAAAGCTCCAAAATGCTCTTCCTCAGACTGCAACCTTTGCCTCATGAATTCTAATGAAAAAATTCTCGGGGTCAGGAAATCGGGTAACTTATAAGGCTACTTGGTAAATCCATATACCCTTAACACAGTGGAATCTTTGTGCAGGAACCAGTGTCCAACTCGGTCCTCGGGTGAGGACTGCATCAGACATTTCATCTCCTCTAGCACACGGGGCAATTCTTCATCGAACAACATTTTATACATTTCTGACATGATTGAATTGGAAAATTCAAACATGTTGATTTGTTTGGGAAAATAAGAAGAGAAGATAGTACTCAAAAACTGTAGTTCAGTGACATTTGAACATAGCAGCATCTTCAACAAGTAAGTCTGAAATTTAAAGAACCGGACCTTCGGGAATTCACTTAATTGAAGATGGATTGCCTCTGCCAAGTACTCATCTAGACTAAATACAGGAACCGGCTGGGATTCAGAACCTAAGGAACTTATTTTCAATAAAAAAACAAGGATGACTTCACTCACGTGACAATCATTGTCAAGACCCAAAATTTGACAAACTAAGGATACTACCAATTGAACTTCATTTTTAAAAATATGCATAGGGTAAGGTGAGAAAAGACCATCTAACGACTGACCTTCTTTCAAAATATTGGACAGGAATTGGCAACGGAGTTCAGTTTGGAAACGTTTGTACAATTCAGCAAGAATAGACTCATTTACAGGTTCACGATGGTCAGGGTAACTGTCAGGAAAATTGAGGTTTTCGCGGATGACTTTGGCGTTGATTTTACAGAGGATTCGAGACGTAGAGTGGCTTACAATGATTCTCTGAGAAGGGGAATAATTCACAACGCACCATTCCACGAATTCTAGAAAATGCAGGGTTTGTTCGAGTGCAAAATGATATAAAAAGGATTTACATACATTCAAGACATCATTTCCTTGTGAATTATAGTGCCATAACCTTTATTTACTGACTGATACTCTTCTTATAAACAGAAAGGGGTCGCACACGCCTTTGTCTCTATTAACCAAGTAATCTTCCCTATCATCTATAATACGACTAGACCCTTGCAATTCCTTCCCTTGGTCCATAATCTAGTTGACAATGGCAATTCATATGGATGAATTATGGGTGTTTAAGCCTTACCTGTTAACTGTAGCGGCGTGTGCTCGAAACTGAAAATCAAAGGTTGACGAATCCGTAGGTCTTTTTCACTCATCTGGAATGAATAGAATAACCACGGAACAAGTCAACTTCCCTTTTATAGGACCCCACTCCGAAGCATTCCTTTGGCAGTTTCCACTAAACCACTTTCGACTCCGGAGTCCACCACGATCGACCACGTGGAAAATGGTTTATATTCCACAACTGCCCTTCACCTTTATCTGTTGTGCACCTTCACACTCTGGATCCATTCGTGACCATTGATCTATTTCACCTTTAATTTTCAACCCTCGGATCAAGTGCTACGTACCTCATTCTGCCGGGTGTCCTGGTCGTATCCATCGTGCAAGTTTCTGCTCCGGAGTCATCCACAACTATCGATGTGATCTACCTTTATTTATCCGCCGTTAGATCAAGAGACATGTACTCGATTCTGCTAGGGATCCGTTCTTTTAACAATCACGCGGGTTCACAAAGCGGATTTTATATAGACCGTGGATCTGTTCGAGCTAGATCAACGACCATTGATCCATATATCATGTTAAACGCCCACCTACACTTATTCTCCTTGCATATTTTGAAGAGAGGACATAATATAGGCCGTTGATCTTCTCTTTTTCGCTCTGCACCATAGGATCTTTTGATAACTCCTCGCTTTTCGCCTTTTACCATGCTTCCATACTATAAAATTTTAACCAAAGTATTGCAAACAACCATTACCTCTTCTTCACTATGATTTTTTGAGCTTCTGCTAGGTAGGGTTGTTAACAGCTGATACAAAGAGAAATACTACTATTGAGTTCGAGATGAAGGACTTAGGTATGATGTATTATTTTCTAGGTATGGAGGTGTGGAAGAGTGCAGACGGAATCTTCCTTGGACAAGGGAAGTATGTAGTAGAGATCCTAAAACGGTTTGGGATGATGGACTACAAGGCTATGGCCACACCTATGGCCTCAAACCTGAAGCTATTGAGCGATGATTCATCAGAGTTGGTTGATGCTATGATGTATCGTCATATGATTGGGTCCTTGATTTACCTGACGAACACGAGACCAGACATTTTCTTTGTTGTGAACACCTTGTGCCATTTCTTGACAGGTCTAAGAAATGTTCACTTGATTGCTGCAAAGCATATTCTAAGGTACTTGAGGGTTACAGTTGATTATGGGCTCAAGTACGATGCAAATATGAAGATTAACCTGGAGGGTTATCTTGATTCAAATTGGGTAGGAAGTGCCATTGATAGGAAGAGCACTTCAGGGTGTTGCTTCAGTATGGGATCAGGTGTGATCTCCTGGTTTAGAAAGAAGCATTCCTGTGTGGAACTGAGTACATTTGAAGCGGAGTATGTCGCAGCTTGTTCAGCTAATTGTGAGGCAGTATGGCTGCAAAACCTACTATCTGATTTATTTGATCTCCATATGGATGCTACTTGTATACATTGTGACAACCAGAGTTGCGTGAAGTTGTAAGAGAATCCAGTGTTCCATGACAAGTTGAAGCATATCGAGATCAAGTATCACTATATCAGGGATATGGTGCAGAGGGGAGCAGTGAAGCTCCAGTATGTTGTGACAGAGGAACAGATAGCTGATGTGTCGATGAAGCCATTGGCTAGGGTGAAGTTCGAGTACTTCAGGGAGAAGCTTGGTGTTATTCAAATAGAGGTTTCTTCCAAGGGAAAGTGATGAGTCCCATAGCCATTCTGACAAGTAGGTCAAATGTAAGGGCTGAGCCATTTTGTCATGGTGAGAGGATTTGGTTCCTTCCATGTTAGATATGAGTGCTCGCTTCCATTCTGGTAATGGAGGTACCTAGTCAGTTACCAGGAACACTTAGTCTGAGACTAAAAGAGCCATTCTGATGAGTGGGTTAGATATAAGGGCCGAGCCATTCTGTCATGGCTAAAGGATTAGGTTACTCCCATTTCATATGTGAGTGATGGCCATTCTGATGAGTAGGTCAGATGTAAGGGCTACTGCCACTCTCCAGGAGAGTGGAGGCACTTGGTCCATTACCAGGTAGCTCAGTCTGGGATTAGGGGTCATTCTAACGAGGGTGTAGGATTTGGTTCCTACCAGGTTAGATGTGAGTGCATGCCTTTTTGATGAGTAGGTCAGATGTGAGTGCTATCCATTCTGATGTAGGATGAACTCCTACATAGATGTAAGGGCTACGACCTTTATGATGAGTAGGTCAGATGTGAGTGCTGGCCATTCTGATGTGACTGTAGGATTAGGTCCTACATGATTAGATATAAGGGCTATTGCCTTTCTGACGAGCAGGTCAGATGTGAGTGTTGGCCATTCTGACAAGTAGGTCAGATGTAAGGGCTACCAAAGACCTACGAGGAGGTAGGAATAAACCCAGCATGAAAGAAGGATGGCTCTGTAGAACTTCCTATGACGAGAAGAATCATGAGATAGCACATATTATGATTACCATAGGAGATCCAAATCGAGCTATGATCTAGATCCAGTTATGATGACTCCGAGAGATCTAGATCGAGTGATGATCCAAATCCAGCAGTGATGATCTAGATCTAGTGATGATCCAGATCCAGCAGTGATGATCCAGATCCAAAAAAGAAGATGGCACACAGATAAATATGACTTCAATACAAGATGACTTGGAGATGTAGATGACAAGAAGATCCAGAGAAGAAGACCAGTGATGAAAATTGTGTCGCGAGAATAACTTCCTAGTTAAGAGGGAGTGTTGATGTAATTGTAACTTCGGAATGTATTCACTTGTATTTCTTATCTATTATAACCTGATATTTATTCTGGGATGTTATCATGTTATGTCACACCCCGATGTTCTGATCGGGAGAATCAATAATGTAAACAAGTCATGTCAATTCATTGTGGGTAACCCTCCTATTGTCTAAGGGTTAAAGTCCCTGCAATTTCGAGGCACTTGGGTTATTAGACTCTCATAGGAGATCTCATCCCTAGTAGGTTTTTAGTCATGCCGGGATTAGTATAAATAGAGAGTTGGACTCTATATTTAGCACACATCACAAACACACTCAAGTGTAGTGCAGAGTTGAGGAAGGAGAAGACACTAGGGCTAGACAAGAACAAGGTTACTGCTGTCGGGAGAGCATCTTACTATTTTGTGGTTTTACCTTTTGTGTTGATTCTATCTCTAAGGAATTTGTAGGGTTTTCTCCATTTCTTGTTTCCATGAGAAAAAACACTGTGTTCATTGTCTCTTGTGTTTGATTGTTGTACTTGTTGTTCTCTCAGTTAAAGATCCTAACATAATGCTAGATTGAATGTTGAAAAATAACAAAAACTATATCTATATTCACCACCATGGTGTTAGTTTCAGCTGATGACAATTGCAAGGACTATGGAATGCATTTTCCTAATCCCATTTTTGAATATTTACACACTGTTTTTTACGAAACTTAGAATTTCAGTCATTTTTCTTAATTTGTCCAAGTTACTTGGAATTTTAGTCATTCATGTTCAATTTGACTTCTATGAATTCATAGCTTGCATTTTTATGCTTATGGCTTGCATTTTACACCAAGTGTCCATAAAATTAAAAAAAAGGTTAAAATTGGACCATTCATAGGTCAACTGTGAGCATATGAGGTTAGGTTATATAAAATTTGTTAGGTATAACTCCCGATTGTATTATTCACTTGCCAATGCACATATTTATACAATTAATATGACGGTTGGGTTTCATCTTCCGCCCAGCCATTTCATATTTAGTTTTATTTATTTATTTACACAATATAATCCCGACGGATTATATTCCAACAATCCCCCTCTTAATCCAAAGGGGTGTTCGTAAGTCCGAGCATGTTTCTGAATCTTTAAAACTTTTCTCGTCCAAGCACTTTGGTGAAGATGTCTTCAATTTGATCATTTGTGGAACAATGTCGAAGATGGACTCTCTTGGCCTCTACATGATGTCGAATCAAATGATACTTTGTGTTGATGTGTTTGGTTCGATCATGGAATCTAGGATTCTTAGCCAGCTTGATTGCAGAAGTATTGTCGACCAACAATGGAGTGGAGTTCTCTTGTTTTTCTTGCAAATCTTCAAGTATCTTCCTAATCCATACTATTTCTTTCATTGCTTCAGCTGCAGCCACATATTCTACTTCTGTTGTTGAATCTGCTGGAACTGACTGTTTGCATGATCTCCATGAGACAGCTGCTGATCCAAGACTCATAGTGTATCCAGAAGTTGATACTCCTGTCTCCTTATCACCATCAAAATATGAGTCTGAGTACCCAATAAGTTTGAAATCATCCACTTTCGAGTACTTGAGTCCAACGTCTTGAGTCCCCTTCAAGTATCTTAGAACCCTCTTTGCAGCTGACCAGTGTCCTTCACAAGGTTTATGCATGAACCTTGAAAGTATGCCAACAACATAAGAAATATCTGGTCTAGTTGTTGTAAGGTAGATAAGATTCCCTACAAGTTGTCGATACTTGGTCGCATCCTCAATTTCTTTTCCTTCGCTTGATGTGAGCTTCATTTTCTGTTCCATTGGAGTAGATATAGGGTTGCATTTTGTCATGCAAAATTTGTTTAGTAGTTCTCCAACATTTTTTTTCTGAGATAGGAATATGTACTTAGGATGTTGAGTGACTTCAATTCCTAAGTAATAGTGGAGATGTTCCATATCTGTCATTTTAAAGATCTTTTTCAAATCTTTCTTTATGGATGCTATATAGC
Organism: Pseudotsuga menziesii; assembly: GCA_001517045.1. Taxonomy (NCBI): domain Eukaryota; kingdom Viridiplantae; phylum Streptophyta; class Pinopsida; order Pinales; family Pinaceae; genus Pseudotsuga; species Pseudotsuga menziesii. Next base: position 12,021 of record LPNX010022790.1, read on the forward strand.
TCTCATTGTTCCCTGTCATTAAAAGATCATCTACATACACCACAAGATACACAACAGATCTTCCAACTTTCTTTATAAATAGTGTTGCATCATCAAGATCAAAATGTTCGAAATTTAACTTCAAAAGATGCTCGGTTAACTTTTCATACCATGCACGAGGCGCTTGTTTTAGGCCATACAAGGATTTGACAAGCTTGCATACCTTTTGTTATTTTCCTTTCACAACAAAGCCTTCTGGCTGAGACATGAAGACATTCTCTTTCAAGTCTCCATTCAAGAAAGCAGTCTTCACATCCATTTGATGAACTTTCCACCCTTTCTGAGCAGCTAAAGAGAGTAAGGTACGGATGGTAGCCCATTTTGCTGTAGGAGAAAGTATTTCTTCATATTCAATTCCTTCCTTCTGTGCATAGCCTTTTGCTACAAGCCTCGCTTTATGCTTGTCAAGTGAGCCATCTGATCTGTATTTGTTCTTGTACACCCACTTGCAGCCAATTGGTTTGGTTCCAACTGGAGGGTCAACCAGCTTCCAGGTTCCATTCTTCATGAGTGCATCATACTCATTCTGCATAGCTTCTTTCCACTCAACATGAGTAGAAGCTTCTTCAAAGGAAGTTGGTTCAAAGTTAGCAGATAAATTAAATTCACAATCAAATGATACATCCATGTCATCACCTAAATTATCTGCTCCTCCTCCATCTTCATGTCTTTTCGAACTTCTCGTTCCCGTCTTTCCAACTTCATCTGGATGGACACTTTCAAGTGTCTTTGTGTCCCATTTAGGAATCTTCCATGATGGTCCTGGTTGATCAGCTGGTGGAGCTTCATCATTGATTAAGAGTCTTTCATTTCTCTCAATCACATCATCTAGTTGAACCTCTTGTTCAAGTGAAGTAGCAAGAACTTCTTCATGCGTGGGAGTTGGTGCTTCATATGGAAATTCCAAAGGTTGATCCACAATAGGAATCCCCCCTTTAAGGTTTGGAATTTCATATTTATTTTCAGAATATGTATTTGGATGAGGATAACTTTCCAAATGATCAAGCTGTCTCTCAATGGATTGGTCATTTTTATTAGTCTCAAGAAAAATGACATCTCTGGAAATAACAAATTTCTTGTTTACCTCATCATACAAACGGTATGCCTTGGAGTATTCTTCATACCCCAGGAAAATGCATCTTCTGCTTCGAGCACCAAGCTTGTATCTTTGCTCCTTTGGAATCAAGGCATAACAGGTGGAACCAAAAACTTTGAGATGCCTGACTGAAGGGAGATGGCCAAACCACATTTCATGTGGAGTCTTGTTATCAAGCACATTTGAGGGACTCCTGTTTCTCAAATATGCTGCACATTTTACTGCATCACCCCAAAACATAAGTTTTACATTCTTGAAAAACATCATTGAGCGAACCATATTCATTATGGTTCTATTCATTCTTTCTGCTACACCATTTTGTTGAGGATTGTAGGGAACGATAGTCTGATGTGCAATTCCATGTTGACGAAGATAATATTCAAAAGCATTTGAAGTGTATTTTTTTCCATTATCAGTACGAAGTGTACCAATTTTTTATTGTGCTTGTTTTTCAATGAATGCATGAAAGTCTTTGAATGTTTGAAATGCTTCTAATTTTGTCTTTAAACAGTAAATCCAGCACATTCATGAGTAGTCATCAACAAATGTCATAAAATACTTATTCCCATTTGCTGAAGGAGTTGGCATTGGGCCACACAAATCAGAATGCACTAACTCTAATTTCCTACTTGCTCTGAAATTAGATTCATGGAATGGAAGCTTACTATGTTTCCCTAATATACATGCATCACATTTGTTCTTCTCTTTGGGAATGGTGGGAAAACCAAATACACCATTCTTTCTCAACAAACGAAGACTATTATAATTTAGATGACCAAATCTTGCATCCCACAATGAGCTAGATGACATATTACCTTCTCCATGTTGAGAGAGGTAGGCATAGTTCTGAAATCTTCCGGATGAACCCTTGAGCTTCAGCAGCTTTCCATCTTCGTATCCAGTCATGATGACTTGGTTGTCAGAGGAATTTCTTATTTCAATGATTCCATCAAACATGTGGATGGAATGGCCTTGCTGTCAAATCTCCACCATGGACAGTAGGCTTCTCTGCAACTCTGGAAGATAAAGAACGTTCTTCAAAAAGAAATCAGGGAATCCAGGCATCTTCAGTCGAATGGTGCCCATTCCCTTTGGTTTAATATTTGACTTATATACAAAGTAAACTTTGCCATCTATTGTTTCATTAATTTCTTCAAAACAGTATTTTCTAAATGTCATGTGTGATGTTGCACCAGTATCAAGTAGCCAACAATCTTTGTAAGATGAAAGTGAAGTCATTTCATTAATTCCAAGATTACAATGTGCAACAATACAATGAGCAGAATCAGAAGATTTACTAGCATCTTGATTTTTACTGTCATCTTTCTTCTGGTTATGCTTGTCTTTGATGGAGTCCCATGAAGCCCAACACTGATCTAATGTGTGCCCAGTCTTTCCACAATGCTTGCACTACAAATCTAATCTTTGGTTTCTACCCCCTCTGCCTCTGAAGTTTCTTCTTCCTCTGCCTCTCTTGCTACTTTCTCCTTTGGGATGATCTTTGCCAGAGAGAGTGGCACTAACTCTAGATGCTATAGATTGCATATTTTACAACTGTTAGTGTAATTTACAATAATGAATTTGATATGACAAAGAGAAATAGAAAAAAATAACCTTGCAGGTCTACAGTCTCTGCCAAGGTGAATATAATGCAAGTTTATAGGCTTCTTCAATACAATTGTTTCACATAGACTTTATTCTTCAAGACAGGTCACAACTCCAGCAGCTTGATGCAGTACTTCTAGTTGCAGCAGCAGAATAATTACATAGTGGAAATATTCCCAATTGCACGAGCAGTCTCAACAAAACAACATATATCTTTCACAAGATTCTTCAATGTATGATATATCAGTCAATATATCAGTTAGCATATACATGTTCACTAAGAGCAGTCTTCAATCCCACTCTCAACACCAACAATGTGAATGAAAATTACAGACTCCACGCAGCATATATACTCAACCAGTGCATATATACTCAACAATCTCAGGCTCATACAATAGCCATATTATTCATGCACACACATGAACATATTTGCATACATACAACAACCATATTATTCATTCATTTTGTCAATTTAAGTCTAGACAAATGAAACATAACTTAAAAAACTGAAAGAGGTTTTTGTCAAAAATATATCTATCTTCACCGCCATGGTGTTAGTTTCAGTTGATGACAATTGTAAGGACTATGGCATACATTTTCCTAATCCCATTTTTGAATATTTACGCACTATTTTTTACGAAACATAGAATTTCAGTCATTTTTCTTAATTTGTCCAAGATACTTAGAATTTTAGTCATTCATGTTCAATTTGACTGCTATGAATTCATAGCTTGCATTTTTATGCTTATGGCTTGGATTTTACACCAAGTGTCCATTAAAGTAAAAAAAGGTTAAAATTGTACCTTCCATAGGTCGATCGCGAGCATATGAGGTTAGGTTATATAAAATTAATAGAAGGATAGTCTTCTCAATATATCTAGCCATCCAATTTCCAAAACCATTTACTATAAACATTTGATAGGAGGGTTTGGTTTTAGAGTACATCAAAACATGTAGAGAAGAATATTACTCTATTATTATATTACTCACTCTATTTCTTTTTTTTCCATAATAGTTAGAATGCCAAATTTTTACTCTATTATTTAATCTTACTTTATTATTTTCAATAAGTATACTTAACATGCTATAAAAATAAGTATATTTAACATGCTAGAAATTTAACTATATTGAAATTGAAAACATAAGTTGTGTATAGTTGACTTGAAACACATTTGTAATTTTTATTATAGTTTGGAAAAGTCAGAACACATTTGTAACTTTTATTATAGTTTGCAAAAGTCAGAACACATTTGTAACTTTTATTATAGTTTGGAAATGTCAGAACACACTTGTAATTTTTATTTTAGTTTGGAAAATTTATCGTGTTGGTATCTTGTGTGTGCATTTTCGTGCATCCCCTTCTTCCATTCTGAGCGTGCCATCATCCTGCAAAATGGAAACAACAACCTCATGTTCCATGCCATCAACTGAAACAGGGGGTTTCTGAAGTTACTGATAGGTTCACTGTCAGGAAATTAGGAGAGAGCGCTGAGGCATTAAGTGACAGAACCAACTAGACAGAAGGTATGCTAAATGTCCTGGTCAGAGCAGGAGTGCATCATTTTCTTTTCGGCCAGTTTAGTTTCAAAAATGAAGAGATAGATAATTCCATTTCTAGTTATGATGATGAGTCCAAGGAATTGTTTGTTTGTGGGAGGAGGGTTTGTCTGGACCCTAATTTGTTGTCCAGTGAAATGTAAATTCCACGGATGGGGGGAGTAATGTTGACCACCAAGAAAAACCTCAAAGTAGAAAAGGTTGAGATGGCAAAAAAAATGTGGAAAAACAATTTTGGTTGCCCAGAATGGTTTAAAGTTTCAATATGTTCCCCCGATGTTCCCCTATGACTGTACAAAACCGTAATTCAAATTGTACTTAGGACAATTATGAATTGCCACAAGTAAGATATTTTTCAATGCAGATGCAAATTCAGGACCTATTAAAGGTAGGCGCTATTTTTCAATGTTATTTTTCAAAAAGAAACAATTTCCAAATTCCTTTTTTTGAAACCTTGCTAAAATTTTCACTATTTACAGGTAATTGACCCAAGTTCAATCTGAGTTGAAATATGCAAATGATCATCTTCAGCAAAAGGAAAAGGAACACGAAGAGAAAAATAAGAAGAATGTGGAATTGTTGAAGAAGTGCATCCAACATATAGATAGATTCAAAGAAAGTTTGTACAAATATGCAACAAAAGTGAAAGAGTTAGAATGAAAATTAGAACATGCACCTGTTGCAGCTTCTAAAAAACCAGAAGCTTCTAGACAAGGCAAGAGACTAGAATGTACAAATTTATATTCTCTAGAAAAGGAGGACTTGTAGCCTAAACGTCCCAAGCATCCTAGAACTATGGAATACCATTATTTATATATGTTGTGTACGTAAATACATTTCAAGTTTTAATACATAAATTTATATATTTGTGTGTGTGTATTTCTCGGCAATGTATATGTTTTTGATGCATTTAATGTGAATGGTAATTTTGAATTTAACTTTTCAATAAGTCTACATAACAGGATAGGAAGTTAATAATATCAAAATTGAAAACTTAACT
>LPNX010022790.1:27364-56545 GCA_001517045.1 Pseudotsuga menziesii
AGCGAAAATTATGAATTAATAGGCTGCTGTAATATATAATTACATTATAGAATCAAATGCATAAATATACCATTCAAAATAGTCAAAAAGCAGGCTTACCAAATCTAGTCAAATCCCCCATAGGTGCATAAAGTAGTTTCCAAATCTAAGTAGAAGCTCACGAATTTTCTAAGTCAAGTGGGAAATCTAAAGAGGAATGGAAATACAACTCATACATTCTTTTATTTGGAGAAAATGAGGGATGATGATGTGGGAAAAAAACAAGTCAACTACACCTAGTCTAGCTTTTCCTTTTGCCTTAAATCAGAAATAAAACAAGGTAGCTTTTAAGAAAAAGAAAATATGCACTTTAGAGAATATGGAATAAAGTAGACATACTAAATTGTGTTTCCAGGATGTTTCCCAAGCACTCCATCACTCATTTTTATCATGCGTTGACTTCTAGGACATGTAGAAGGCAACTAGCATAGAATGGAATCTAGGAAACTAGGTAATAAGACAAAAATAGTTAAATTAATGTCTAATGTAGGTAACTATCGGTTGATTATTATAACACCCCCCCTTAAGCCTAAATTTATTAGTAAATATCAGAAAACTATAGGGCCTAGCAACAAGGCTTAGTCACACTTTACATACTGCTTGTCCATACAACCAAGGACAGAGGAAAAAACCCAATGGGAAAATCCTCCCTTAAACATGAACAGGAAAAACAAAATTTGGAAATATTGTCATCAATCATTATTCATAGCATGATCAACAATCCCCGGCAATGATTTCAGATTGTTGAAGGTCTTCTCACAAAAATTTTCAGTGAAGATGTTTGCTACTTGTTCTGAAGATGCACAGAAGAGTAGATCAATGGTACCATCATGCACAAGCTGTCTAATGTAGTGCATATGGATCTCAATGTGCTTGGTTCGCTATCTCTGAACTGGATCATTGTAGATTTGAATGGTGCTATGATTATCACAGTATATAATGGTTGAAAACTATGATTCGAAGCCACATTCTCCAAGTATCCCCTGCAACCACAAACATGGAGTTGTTGCATTTACAACTCCCATATACTCTGCGTCTGTAGATGAGAGTGCTATGGAACTCTACTTCTTGCTTGACCAGATGATTGGTCCTTCTACAAGCATGAACACATATCCTGATGTATAATTTTGATCTGTGTTGTCACCTACCCAATCACTATCAGTAAATCCAATCAAATAAAGATCATATTTTTCTTTGTAGAAGATCCCATGAGTTCTTGTTCCTTGAACAAAGTTTAGGATCCATTTGGCTGCTCTTTATTGGATCTCATGAGGCTAATCCATGTATCTCTAAGCCATAGTAACTGCATAAGATAAATCAGGTCTAGTGTGTGTAATATCGAGCAAACACCCAATCAATTTCCTATATAGTGTATTATTTACCATAGGAGAAGAACCTACTTCTTCAAGCTTAACTCCTGAAAGGAAGGGAGTCTTTCTTGGCTTGCAATAATTCATGTTGAACTTGTTGAGAAAATATATAGCATACTTGGACTGATGTACTTTGATTCCATGTTGGGATTGAGCAATTTTGAGACCTAAGAATTGGCTCAACAATCCCAAATATGTCATAGAAAATGCATGGTTCATTGCATCCTTCAAGGAGGAAATATCTTTCTTTGAACATCCTATATTCAGTAGTTCATCCACATACAATACAATAATCATCAAGGAACCAAGAATCAGCTTCAAGAAATCATTAGGATCAAACTTGCATCGAACAAAACTGAGTGATAGCAAAAAGCCATCAATCTTGGCATACCAAGCCCTGGGGGCTTGCTTGAGCCCATACAATTTCTTTAACTTGCACACTAAATATGGATTAGAAACAAACCCTTCAGGTTTCTGCATGTAAATCTCCTCAGTGATATCTCCATTTAGGAAAGCACACTTCACATCCATGTGATGTACCTCCCACTGCTTTGAAGCTGCAATGGCTAGAGCTAGCTTTATGGAGTCCATCTTTGCCACTAGTGCAAAGGTTTCATTGTAGTCAATTCCATGTACTTATGAGTATCCATTGGCTACCAATCTAACCCTATTATACCGAAATCTCATCACCCTCATGTTATGATATAGGTATCCCCTTGTCTGCTCCAATCCCTCAAATTTTTCCCTAGAGAAATGAGGGAATAAATGAACCCCTTGCAATTTTTCCTCGTTTGAGCTAGTAATGCTCTTTCCCCATTGAAAAAAAAGTCACCCTAGAAGAAAAGAGAAAGCAACACTCCTGATACATAAGCAAAGAGTGGTTCCACCGCTTCTATCCCTACTACAAGAATCGGTGCCCGCTTATCACCACCTTTTTGCTTCAATGGATGAGAGGTGCTCAAGTTTTGAAGGAAAAAAAGAGAATCTTCGAGAGGATTCTCAAAGCTGACCTCCGTAGAGCCTCATCCCTATGGTTTAGGACCATCTGGAGCTCAATATCCTCCCTTTTCAGATCTAATCTCCACCTCACCCATGAGATCCTCAACCATACCTATCCTCCCATTCCTTTAAATACTGGCTCACCCCCCATGGGAAAAAGGAGGAAGAATTGTGTTGCATACCCAAACTCTGTCAAGATCATTCTTGAGTCTTTGGAGGCAAGGTGAATTTAGATGCAAGGAGCCATTGAAATGAACTCTCAACACCAAGGAATGAAGGTTGTAGTCTCTCCAATCATTTATTAATAAAGAATGTCTTTTCTTTCCCATATTTACTATCCCATTTGTATATATTGCTTGATTCCTTGGTCATGAGCATAGATCTAGTTGATTATATTGTATGATATCATCTTTTCTTTGTTGTCTTCTATATTTTATAGGTTATTCTGCAGTAAGATTCAAGGATAGCGAGGACAACCTTTGAAAGAAGCATCATGGAATTCCATTCAAGTGATTAACCAAATCTAGGGAGAGTCTAGCATTCCATGTTTATGTTTTGTTCTAGATATGAACCATTCAAACTAGGGAACCAACTCTAGTCCGCAGGAGGTTTGTATTTCCATATATAAAATTGGTGACTCCACTGGGGATCTACTTCGAATTATGAATCATTGGTAATTTGAAACCTCCACCTTCATTTTCAATTTCTAGATCTACTTTTTCATTCATAGATCTGTAGATCTGCTTTGAATTTGATTTTTTTGCCTTTGTTTGCCTTTGGATATTCATATTTTTGGTTAACTAGCTTTTCTAGTGATTTTTTGGGCCATTCAGACTAGGGAACCAACTCTAGTCCGTAGGAGGTTTGTATTTCTAGCTAACAAAATTGGTGACTCCATTAGGGATCTACCTCGAATTCTAAATTGTTGCTAAGTTGAAACCTCCACCTTCATTTTCATTTTCTAGATCTACTTTTCCATTCATAGATCTATAGATCTTCTTTGAATTTGATTTTTTTGCCTCTGTTTGCCTTTGGATATTCATATTTTTGGTTAACTGGGTTTTTTGGTGATTGTTTGGGTTCATTTTTCAGTCTGAGCTTCCTTTTCTATTGCTTTTTTGTTTTTCAAATCACCATCTTGGGCATCTCTCTTGAGATGTGTTATAAGTGTGGTAAAGAAGTGGTGCCACCACCCTTTTTCTATGTGCAAGAAGCAGTGTTGGACCTAGTAATGTCCTGGTGTGAACCTACTGTAAGTGGTGCCGCCGCTCTATTCATGTGTGCAAGAAGTAGTGCTTAGGCTGGTAATGCAATGTTCAACACTTGTAGAAGTGGTGCCATGTATTCTTCTTAGCCCTATATGGTATTTGGTTTTTAAATGCTTCTTTTGGTATTTGAGATGCATGCTTCAGATTGTTACAGCTGTGTTTTGAACTCTGCAATTCATTTTTTAACAGAAAACTCAATCAAAAATCAAAAAATTAAGCGTGTATGAATTCATACGTATTTTCAAGAATTTTGATTGATGTTGGTATTTTAAAGCTTCATAGTTGGATTTGAATATAACTTGGTTTTCTTAGATCTCTAGTTTCTATCTTCTTTGATAGAACAAGAAAAGATTCATTTCAGTTTTTCTTCATTTCTTATACATGATTTTTGAAATGTTTTTTCCTTTTTTCATAAAGTTGTGGAAAATTCCATATGAACATTATTGTATAATTTTATGATTAGTTCATTCTATATTTAGTTGAAAATATGAACACTTTTGTAAAAAAATATTAAGTCTTTCATAGCAATTTAGGGACTAAACACAAGTCTCATCAAAGATTAATAACAATAAGTCATGAAAATGGTGAAAAAGGGCTACAGAATGAGTAGTTGCACTGTATATTCACACAAAGAATTAGTAATACAATACAATGTTCATGCTGCAAGCATGAATGACAAAGCAATTTGAATTCCCAAGGAGGTCATTTGAATTGAATGAGTGAGTCTAGCTTAACTGAATGTAATCCATAGTCAACACTCCAGTTAACCATTGATCAAAACCCTAATTGACTCAACTGAGCCCTAACTGAAGTCAAAGTGCAATAAATGACTGAGTCTAACTGAAAGTAGGATAGACACATGTCACAATAAACCAACCAACAAGTGCTAGCGCTTCAATGACTCCAATGAACCCCGATGAATTTAACTGAAGTGGAACTGAACATCAGAAGTGGTTGGATGTAATGTTCTCGACCCTTCGACCGACAAAGAGGACGCTACCAAACAATCAAAAAATATTCGGGAAACTAGCCCCATGAGCAAGAACATGCATATAAAGCTGAAATAAAATGTTTAAAACATAAAATATGCTATGATTCATAAGACAGACACGGATGCATAGTTACTCAATATATAGTGGAAGCAAACATATACATTCCAGCATCAACATGTTCCTCGTGATTCATTAGACATTAGACAGTAAATGTAAACGTAGAAGCAAAAAGGAAAAAAACACTTATCTTATACAGAACTCGTCTGCAACCAGCTACGTTGTTGTAACATTCCACCCAGCCAAAGGCTAGCATGCTCATCAATCTCTCAGCAACACTGCCACCCCCGAGTTGGGCATGATTCCCCAAGTAATAAGGGTCAAAGAAGGCTTACACATAGCTAAGGTTACACAAAACAACCAAGTCAACAAAGTTGGGTTTATCAGGCCGTCAATGAGCTAAGAAAGGCTAAATTCTAAGCTGGTGGTCTCAGTGGAGAGCTCAGGATGACTACACCAGAGCTAGCCTGACGTATAAGACATCCACACACCCAACTCCAGAAATCAGTCCTTTCTTTACTTCACAATCCCTCGGTCCTGGAATTCCCTTTCCAATACTCTTCAAGGGTTATGGAGAAGAAAGCCAGCAGTCTAATTCTATCTGAATGGCTCCCAAACACCAAGTTTCTCAAGCATACCTAGCCTCTAATCCTACTCTAAATAGTCCGAAGACCAACCACTACATACACGTAGTAAAACAAGCAATTCACAGCTCTATGAAGAAGATAAAGACAACAGGGTGAAAACCCAAACAAAAAGGTGAACATAGCTCAAGTCAGACAAGATGCTTCAGAGTTGTTCTTGGCCCTAGCATGGCCAAAACAACTTAGCAGCAACCCTGCAAGATATTGGCACACGCAGCAACCAAAACCAGAGAAAGATCAACAACCCAATCCCATAATGAAACAACAGGAACCTTACACAGTCTACATATGGGGAAGGATACAGACTCCTAGCATTGACAGGGGAAAGCATATACACAGTAGAATTGTGCCTCTCAGGCTGCTATTCTAGCTCACCGCGTGAGATCACAGTCCCCTGACCCCTGCGTGAGGAAAACCATGCCGAGTTTTGATCGATGCATGAGGATGAACAAAACGATGGGGAAATACCCCAAGCGGTGCATGAGGGTGAACAAAACGATGGGGAAATCCCTCAAGTGGTGCATGAGGAGGGTGAACAAAATGATTCTCTATGGGAGGAAAAACCAGAACCTCCCTATGGGAGAGTGAGAAAGATCAAAACCACTGAAGAAGTGGGATCGTGGGAGAGTGGAGTGAGAGTTTTCTTCTACCCCACGTGATGTGAGGAGGAAGAGTCCCCTAGTGGACTAGGCACCTGGGCAAGGACTAATAGTCCTACCACATCCACCACTACTCAGCAATAACTGCTCCCAGACAGCAGGAATTTAAATGGGTGGTCTTCACATGGAAAACTCCCAATGGCCCCCCACAGGTTAGACAACCCCTCCTTAACCTTAGGAATCATGCCCTTTTCATTTAACGTTGCACCGTCGTAGCTAGCTGTGGGTTTATTTTAATTAATGTGCATATTTACATGATGCCCAAAAACTATAATGTGTCAGATAGCACGATATACCAGCGAGAATGATCCCTATTGCCGAAACATACACAACCAAACCAATGGTGGGGATTTTTCCTTTAGCTCCACACCATGATTAATTAAAAAATATACATCATGTATCTTTAAATGCAAATGGGTTCAAAACCATGGTATTAGAATCCCCTCATCCAATCCAGCTACCATACTGTAACGTTTCCACAATTTTCACAACATCAAATAATTACATAGTCAAGCCAACCTATAGTTGGGTTTATCAGACCGTCCAGCCAGTAGGCCTTCACGCTGACTAGGCTTGGAACTTTACCATTATGATTTCCAAGTTTCATTTCCAGCAATGAGCTCTAATTCCACTACCCCATACAACACAAGAAACCACTCCCTTCTCTGCTCTTCAGTCCCTTAGGAATGTCTCCTTCTCTCTGCTCTTTCAGTATAAGGTAGGATGAGCCCAAGCCATTATCCATTTAGTGTGCAACACCATACTGTATCTATTTATGCTGACAACAAAAGAAATATAAGAAAACCCATCAGCATTATTGCTCTAAAACTGTAATCATATTTCACACTATTCACTATCAAGTATTGAGACACCAGGAGTGTGTCCACTCATTAGGGTGTAATCAATATTGAAAACCCTTTCATGATCCGACATCAGGAAAGTGTGCACCCTTTTCTGGTGTGTGCCATGTAGGCTCGATTCATACTTAAGCAATCAGTCATAATGGAAATAAAATCAAAACATGCTCTACATATTGAATTTAACAATTTTACATGCATATTCTTAGCTAGGGTCACAAAACACTTATCCATTGGCTGAGGTAGTATTCCTTTATTACGAAGGAATGGGGTCTCCCTTCTCTGAGTTGACAGTTCCTTGGTTTTCCATCCCAACTCCTCTTTTCATTTCATATCCACACATGTCTTATCGACATAATCTATACCATCTCACTCATGTTACTTACAAAACATGTAGTGCAGATGAGACATTTCCAAAATGTCCAATGGAGTTTCACCCGAAACCCATTTCCAAGATAAGGGAAACCTCCCCATGAATTTTGGTTCCTGCAGGCCATCACACATGATCGTCCTGCAATGTGTACCCCTGGAACATTCATCAAGTAGCCAAACAGTCAATCATTATCTGATAATACAATCCAAATTTGATTGTTCCATAACCAAATGATGACATTAGTAATTCAATTCAATAGGAATTTGCAGCTCTGTCTACTACAAAAATTGATTCGCTTGGGAATGAGGTGATCCTCATTTGTGGGTCTCTTGTAAGCAGCATGACTATTCCCATTATAAATTTATGCTTACTAGCATAACATGAACACCCACTTACAATGCGTCCTCCTGACATAATTCTATGCAAGTCAATAGTGATTAGTAGTTCTCAGCAATTTCTCAAATCCAAAATTCACAAATTCAAATTTGACAACTCATTCTGCATACAAAATATTTTCGGAGACATGAGACTCTTCTCATGAGGTTTGGCTCTTTCACATGGTATTTTTCGGTCTTTTTCATGGTCTTACCCTCATTGCCATGCCCCAAACAATCTACCTGAAACCTGAACTGCAATCAGCCAAACACTTGGTAAGTCTTGATGCATATAACCTTTTCATTGCTGCCACAATCACTGAAGAATTTGTAGAATTTATAAAATTCAAATACTTTCAACTGTTAATCACATCAATATTACCAAAACTCATTTACTTCACGCAATCGTTATCATACTTTAAATTACAGGGTACAGTCACATCATTTATGCAATTTAAATGAATTGTTTAGATACTCCTTACTTCACAAGCATATCCTTGTACCACCTTTCCCTTCCATAGAGCATTTCCGACATCCAATCGATCTTGACTACCCTCTTCATACACTTACTATCCTGCATTCATAACAGCTCTTGAAATGGTTCTAGAATTGTCATCAATTCATCATTTCAGCCATTAGTTATTCATAATTGTTGATGTATATATAACTTGGGAATGTATTTCACTTGTATTTCTTATATATTGTAACCTGATGTTTATTCCGGGATTTACTTAAGTTATGTCATTCCCCGATGTTCCTATTGGGACAGTCTATAATGTAAACAAGTCATTTCAAGTCATTGTGGGTAACCCTCCTATTGTCTAAGGGTTAAAGTCACTGCAATTCTGGGGCACTAGGGTTATTAGACTCTCCTAGTGAGGTTGGCCCCAGTAGTGTTTTAGTCATGTCAGGATTAGTATAAATAGAGAGCTAGACTCTCTATTTATGATGCAACTCATAAACACTCAAGTGTAGCGCATAGTTGAGGAAGGATAAGACACTGGGGATAGATAGAAAGAAGGTTACTGTTGTCGGGAGATCACTTACTGTTTTGGGTTCTACTTTTGGTGTTGATTATATCTCTGAGGAAGTTGAGGGGTTTTCACCATTTATGGTTTCCCCAAGGATAAAAACTGTGTACATTGTCTCTTGTGTTTGATTGTTGTGCCTGTTATTCTCTTAGTTAAAGATCCTAATATAATGCTAGCTTAATGATGAAATTCTAACATGGTATCAGAGCTAACCTGAGAAAAATACATTGTGCAACTACGGGAACTAGGAATTCCTAGTTTTTGGAGCTTCCTCCATAGATTTTCAGCAAAATTAAGGTGGAATAACTCTCCTCCTTAGTTCACATCTTTCTATCGAAGCAGAATCAAATTCTGAGGCTTTTTAGTTTTGTACCCGACACTACTACCAAAAATTAGGGATTTTCATAGAAGAGAAATTTTTCAGTGAGCCCAGGCCTAGATTGATATCCTCCCCAAAATCAAAGTTAGAGATCAAATTCAAAGCATTTGGTTGGACAGAACTCTAGAAAAGAAAATTCCTAATTTTCTACTAAACCAGCTCTGTAGGATTTCAGCTCCAAATCTAGATCCGACATCTTGACCTGGTAAGATCTAAATCTTTTGTATTTCCATTTGAGGTTCTCAGTTTAAGATGTCTCATCATACCAAGCTTGATGAAAATCTTGAGGGACATGATAAATTCCGAGCCTGAAAGTATAGAATCTCCTTGGTCCTATAAGAAAATGAGTTGGACTCCTATATCAATGAGGAGGTTCCAGTTCCAGAGGGAGATGAGGTTAAGGCCTTGCATAAGAAGAAGTTGGTTATGGAAAAGAAAATCATTGTTGATTGTATCAAGGATCACCTCATACCATAGGTGTCCTCCCTTAAGACACCTAAAGATATGTTTGATGCCCTAACCAAATTGTTTGAAGGGAAGAACATAAACAGGAAGATGACTCTGAGAAACCAATTAAAGAATGTGAAGATCCAGAATGCTGAGACTATGTAGTCTTATTGTACAAGGGTTTCTCAAATCAAGGAGTAGATGGAAGTAGTAGATGAAGAAGTGGAAAATGCAGAGATTGTGATGACCACCTTGAATGGTCTCCCTAGATCATGGGACTCTTTCATTCAAGGTATCTATGCCAGAAAGAAGTTAGTCAAGTTCAGCAGACTATGGGAAGAATACTCTCAAGAAGAAGCTCAGATAGTAGCTCAAGAAGAGAAGATGGGAAGTGAAGATCAAGCTCTCATAGTTCACTCCAAGAAAACCAGAAGGAGCCATCATCACTCCAAAGGTAAGATCTCACACTCTAGAAAAGATCTAAATACTATTAGATGTTACACATGTGATGAGAAAGGCCACATATCCAAATTCTGCCCTAACAGAAGAAACCTAAAGAAGAAGGGAAACAAGAGAAGACACCATGCTCATGCTGCAAAGGATGATGAACCTTCTACAAAGAGAATCAAACAAGAAAGTGATGATTCTTCAAGTGAGGAAGAAAATGTACTGATCTCCGCTCTCACAGGAACTGTTTCACATGGAAGCAATGATTGGCTCATAGACAGTGGCGCTTCCAAGCACATGACGGGATTCAAAGAATCATTTGTGAAGCTATCTGAACATGAGTCACCTCACAAGGTGAAACTTGGGGATGACTACCAGTATCCAATAAAAGGTAGTGGTGAATCCTCCTATAAACTAGATTCTGGAAAGTCTTTAAAGATGAAGAATGTATTATTTGTTCCAGCACTAAAGAAGAACCTCCTCTCCATATTTACATTGGATGAAAAAGGAATGAAGGTTTCTTTTGTAGATGGCCAATTTCTTATGTGGCCAAAGGGAAAGACTTTTGACAATGAAATAGTGATTGGAAAACAAGAAGGAGGTCTATACAAGTTGAAGGGCGAACCAGATCAAGCTTTGGTTCATGACACAGTAGAACCAAATGAACTTTGGCATAGAAGGCTTGCACATGTACATTACAGAGCACTACCACTTGCAAGCAAAGTTGTTGAAGGTCTTGCAGAAATACAAGCAAAACATGAAGGGGTCTGCAAAGGATGTGCAAAAGGAAAGAACACAAAGAAGACATTTCCAAGTAGCGAAAGCAAATAAAAAAGAATCTTGGAAATCATCCACTCCGATGTATGCGGACCAATGTCATCAAGCTCACTAAGCGGGTATGTGTACTATGTATCTTTTATTGATGAATTTTCTAGGAAGACATGGATTTACTTCATGAAGAATAAAGATGAAGTGTTCAGAAAGTTCAAGGAATTCAAATCCTTGATCGAGAACCACACTGAAAAGAAGATCAAGACTTTTTTATCAAACAATGGCGGAGAATTCACTTCAAATGAGTTCAAAGAACATGTAAAAACTTAGAGATTAAGAGGGAGTTTTCCACCCCTTATAATCCACAACAGAACGGAATTGCAGAAAGGAAGAATAGAACCATCATGGAAGCTGCAAGAGCTATGCTTCATGATCAAGATATTCCTATGCATCTTTGACCAGAAGCATCCATAACAACAGTGTATGTAGAGAACCATAATCCACACAAAGTACTCAAGAACAAGACTCCTGAAGAAGTCTTCTCTAGCAAGAAACCAGAAGTCATCCATCTCAGAATATTTAGGTGTCTTGTGTACATACACATTCCAAAAGAGAAAAGAACAAAATTAGATCCTTCAGGAAAGAAGGGTATATTTGTGGGATACTCTGAAAGCTTGAAGTATTACAGAATATACTTCCCATGGTTCAAAAATATTGACATTAGCATGGATGTAACATTTGACGAAGATTCAGCCTACATCGAATCTACAACGAAACCTACTAAAGAACCTGAAGAAGCAGAAGCTCCCAGAATTCATGATACAATCATGAACAAGGAAACTCAAGAAGAAGATCGAGAGTTTGAAGAACCACAAAGACCAGTAGATCCACCATAGCAAAAGAATCCTCACAAGAGGAAACCTACTTGGGTACTCGAGATTATCCAAGGTGCGGAAAGATATGGGGTTTTAGAAGAGAATCTCAAAGAAAGAAAGAGGAACAGATCCTGTTCCAGTTATGTAGCTTTACTATATGATTTTATTGATAAAGAACCTTTCAAATATGAAGAAGTGACAGAACGAAAAGAATGGAAGGATGTGATGATCAAAGAGTATCAATCAATCATGAAGAATGATGTTTGGGATGTTTTCCCAAGACCAGAAGGGAAGTCAGTTGTAAATTCCAAATGGATCTACAAGATCAAGCATGCTCAGATAGTAGCATAGAGAAATATAAAGCAAGATTTGTTACTCATGGTTTCTCACAAAAAGAAGGAATAGACTATGAAGAAACCTTTGCACCTATAGCCAGATACACTTCCATTGGATCGGTACTTGCTCTGGTTGCAGTGATGGAATGAAAGATACACCAAATGGATGTCAAGACTTATTTCTTGAATGGTGTAGTAGAATAGGAAGTGTATGTGGAGTAGCCACTTAGTTTTGAGACTCATGACAGGGAGTCTCATGTGTGTAAATTGAAGAAACCCCTGTACAGTTTGAAACAGGCACCCAGGACATGGTATGGCAGAATTGACAGCTTTCTATCTAGTTTCGTCTTTACCAAGAGTAAAGCAAATTCCAACCTTTACTACAAGGTTGAATATGGAAACCTAGTGATGGTTCTACTATATGTAGATGATTTGTTTGGGACAGGTATGGATGGGTTGATTACTGATACGAAGAGAAATATTGCTGCTGAGTTCGAAATGAAGGACTTGGGTATGATGCATTATTTTCTAGGTATGGAGGTGTGGCAGACTACAAATGGAATCTTCCTTGGAAAAGGGAAGTATGCAGTAGAGATCCTGAATATATTTGGGATGATGGACTGTAAGGCATTAACCACACCTATGGCATCAAACCTGAAGCTATTGAGTGATGCTTCATCAGAGACAGTTGATGCCACGATGTATCATCAGATGATTGGGTCCTTGATGTACCTGACGAACACGAGACCAAATATTTGCTTTGATGTGAACACCTTGAGCCAATACTTGACAGATCCGAGACATGTTCACTTGACTGCTACAAAGAATATTCTAAGGTACCTGAAAGGTATGGTTGATTATGGGCTCAAGTATAAGACTGATTAAAGGATTAATCTGGAGGGTTATGTTGATTCAGATTGGGTAGGTAGTGCCATCGATAGGAAGAGCACTTTAGGGTGCTGCTTCAGTATGGGATCATGAGTGATATCATGCTTTAGCAGGAAGCAATCTTGTGTGGCACTGAATATAGCTAAAGAAAAGTATGTTGCAGCCTGTTCAACTAGTTGTGAGGTAGTATGGATGAGGAAGCTACTGTCTGATTTATTTGATCTCCAGTTAGATGCTACTTGTATATACTGTGAAAACCAGAGTTGTGTAAAGTTGTCATAGAATCCAGTATTCCATGACAAGTCAAAGCATATCGAGATCAAGTATCACTATATCAGTGATATGGTGCAGAGAGGAGTAGTGAAACTCCAGTATGTTTCGATGGACGGACATATAGCTGATGTGTTGACTAAGGCATTGGCTAGGGTGAAGTTTGAGTACTTCAAGAAGAAGCTTGGTGCTCTCTAGATCGAGATTCCTCCCAAGAAGAAGTGATGTGTCCATGCTGAACCATTCTAACATGGTGAGAGGATTGGTTCCTTCCATGATCATATATAAGTTATGTGCCCTTCCAACATGGTGAGAGGATCGGTTCCTTCCATGGTCAGATGTAAGAGATGTGGCATGGTGAGAGGATTACTTTCTTCCATTGTCAGGTGTATGTGATGATCCCACATCCAGCATGAAAAAGGGATGTCTCTGTGAAGACACATCTAGTATGAAAAAGGACTAGCTCTGTGTAGGTCCCACATCCAACATGAAAAAGGGTTGGCTCTGTGAAGACATATCTAGTATGAAAAAGGACTAGCTCTAATTAGCTTCCATATCTGGTATGAAAAAGGACCAGTTGTGTGAAGACTCGTCTAGTATGAAAAAGGACTAGCTCTGAGTAGCTGCCACATTTGGTATGAAAAAGGACCAGCTCTATGATGCCTCATCTGGTATGAAAAAGGACTAGCTCTATGATTCCTTATATGGTATGAAAAAGGACCATCTCTGTGTTGCCTCATCTAGTATGAAAAAGGACCAGCTCTGTGAAGACTCATCCAGTATGAAAAAGGACTAGCTCTGAGTAGCTACCACATCTGGTATGAAAAAGGACCATCTCTGTGAAGACTCATATAGTATGAGAAAGGACTAGCTCTGAGTAGTTGCCACATATGATATGAAAAGGGACCAGCTTTGTGATGCCTCATCTAGTATGAAAAAGGACCTGCTCTGTGATGCCTCATCTAGTATGAAAAAGGACTAGCTCTGTGATGATACATCTGGTATGAAAAAGAACTGGCTCTGTATAGGTTCCTATGACAAGAAGAATCAAGAGATAGCACCCGTGATGATGACCCAGTAATGATCCAAATCCAATTATGATGATTCATATTTAGTGATGATGATCTAGCAGTGATGATCCAGATCGAGTGATGATCCAGATCAAGTGATGATGTCTAGTGATGATCAAGATCGAGTGATGATCTAGATCTGATCACTTGAAGATCAAGATGACTTGAATATGAAGATGAATTGAAGATGAAGAAGACTTGAAGATGATGAGGACTCAACAATGATCCAAAAGGTATAGAGAAGAAGGCTTGTGCTAAAAATTGTGTCAAAAGAATACCTTCCTAGTTAAGAGGGATTGTTGATGCATATGTAACTTTGGAATGTATTTCACTTGTATTTCTTATATATTGTAACCCGATGTTTATTCTAGGATGTACTTGAGTTATTTCATGCCCTGATGTTCCTAACGGGAAAGTCTATAATGTAAACAAGTCATGTCAAGTCATTGTGGGTAACCCTCTTATTGTCTAAGGGTTAAAGTCCCCACAGTTCTAGGGCACTAGTGTTATTAGACTCTCCTAGTGAGGTAGGCCCTAGTAGGGTTTTAGTCATGTGGGGATTAGAATAAATAGAGATCTGGACTCTCTATTTATCATACAAATCATACACACTCAAGTGTAGCACATAGTTGAGGAAGGAGAAGACACTGGGGCTAGATAGAAAGAAGGTTATTGTTGTCGAGAGATCACTTATTGTTTTGGGTTCTACTTTTGGTGCTGATTCTATCCCTAAGGAAGTTGTGGGGTTTTCACAATTTATGGTTTCCTCGAGGATAAACACTGTGTTCATTGTCTCTTGTGTTTGATTGTTGTGCTTGTTATTCTCTCAGTTAAATATCCTAATGTAATGCTAGCTTAATGATGAAATTCTAACAATAACAACACATGCACGATCTCTATGCATTGATGCATTGCATCACAACATTTGCACCCATACTTATGTATGCATATGTACAAAATTTACTCATACCTTTCATATGCATCCATTCAATACATAACTATAAGATTTTTAAAATATTTTAATGTATATCCACTCAATTCTACCTTGCATTGATTCAGGAATACTAGGCATTCAAATATACCATGCATGGCCTAACCATGACAACTTCATATAGGATGTCCTACCATAATCAAGACCATCAGTACTCACTTTTTTTGGACTACTAAGCTCATAACAACATAAACAGGCATGATACATTTCTGTAGTATAAATTTTAGATAACCAAATGGTATGAGATCTCTTACTTTTACCACTCCATGCAATTGTCATAATTAAACCCTTACCTTCATGGGTCCTACTTACACCCTTGACATTACCAGTTTGGTTGGCCTCTTGTAGGAGATTGTGGAATTTTCTCACCACTTTTGATTCTGGACTTGTTGCCTTATCCCTTTCTCCATAGGGTTGCTGGTCACATTCATCAGCACCCGCAACATATTCAGCCATGTCCATGTTGTCAATGTTTTTTCCACTAATGTCAACATCAATTCAATAATCATCATTAGTGGTTCATTATAAATGTATAATTCTCACTACTCTCACCAACATGTAATATCCTATGCATGCAGGGAATTTCCTCATACACTTTATGTACAGAACTTATAAAATGTAATTATAATTAGCAAGATAGGGTTTAAGGAAATTTCCCTTTTCAAGTCCCTCATCTTTCCATGGAACTCCTCTTGCACACAACAGCTGGTTTGACTTCATGGTCTTGCTACCTCTAGGCATGCAATTTCTGGATTTGTCCATATTGACAGCAGCACATTTATTTTTCAAGAAATCACTAGTACTTTTTTGTTCCACCTTCAAATTATGGTGACTCTCCGTTATTCCGTGCTGGATAAGCTTTCCATTGCCTATCCACATGCTTATTTCTGACCTCGGGTGTGAAACCAACACCACTTCTAGAATTATGGAAAAACACACCACTGTATTTTGGTTTGAAATGCTAACTTCAGCCACCTAGAGTTTCCCCCCTTTTTAGTCCTGAAATTGCTGAAAAATCCCATGAAAAATTCAATGAAACGTTAGCTAAAAAATCCCATGAAAATTCCACTGGAAAAAACCCAATTTTTTCCCTTTTTCCAATCGAACCCCTTTCCAACTAAATTTTTTGACGTTTCGGATCCTTAGTGGACTAGTCGTCTGACACTTCGACGAACCAGACGACTACATTTCTCTGGTGTTCATCGGTGACCCTATCGGCTATCAGTTTCCATTGTATTAGGTCCTTAGTTGTCTAATCTTTCGGATCATTTATCGATAATGCCAAAACTAATATGTGTCGGCGATCTAGGATGTTAACCGCTACATCATCGACAAGGAAACCCACTTCCACAGTGCAGTATCAGTGACCTCAACAACTAATTTCCTCCGATGTGTCCATGATCAGAAAGTTACCTACCACGGCATCGGCGGTCGTAGCAACTAAATACTCAATTCATCAGACAGTTAGTTCCATAGTCATCCGCAACGGTGGCAATCCAACAGCTAAGGTTTTCTGCAGTATCGACGGCTCCAACAACTACAGTTTTCCACTATTTTGGTGGTCTTTCACTGATGACTTCCAATGGAAGTTTCCTCTCCACCGCTTCGTCAACTCTCATTTCCACTAATTATTGCCAACATTTCAGCGCTTTCATCCCCTTCCTTCTGTTGGCGCCATCAAAAACCTCATCATTTAAGCATCAGCGATTCAATCAACTAATCATGGCCGATCACCGATGATTTCACGACTTGGAAAAACATTTCAAAATTTTCTCTCCACCATCGATGTCGGTGGTTCAACCTATTATCATCTTGTCTCTTCCGCCGACATTTTGACCCTCACATTCTCTAAGTTTCACCGACGGTCAACTAACACTTGGATGAATTTCGCAATTTTCATCTACCGTGAGGTGATCTTCAGCCTATACGTTCCACTGTATCGGAGGATCTTCTCACTTAGTCCTCCAATGAGCTGACGCCCTAATACTTAGAAAAATTTTCTTTGAAGTTTTTTCTATCATTCATTTTCTTCTAGGCAGAGGGCAACCTGCCTCTGCTAACTAGTTCTTCATGGCCTTCTGAGGTCCAATGATTCAATGATGGCTCTGTCACTACATCTTTGTGGCCCATTCAATCCCATGCTATAACTAGAGCTCTGATACCACACTATAACATCCCTGACCCTCCGACTGGCGAAGAGGATGCTAGCAAACCATCAAAAAAGATCCAGGGAACAGCCCCATGAGCAAGAACATGCATATAAAGCTGAAATAAAATGTTTAAAACATAAAATATGCTATGATGCATAAGACATACATGGATGCATAGTTACTCAACATACAACAGAAGAAAACATATACATTCCAGCATCAACATGTTCCTCATGATTCATTATACATTAGATAGTAAATGTAAATGTAGAAGCAAAAAGAACAACAACACTTATCTTATATAGAACTCATCCACAACTAGCTACGTCGCTGCAACGTTCCACCCAAACATAGGCTAGCGTGATCATAAATCTCTCAGCAATACTACCACCCCAGAGCTGGGCATGATTCCCCAAGGAATAAGGGCCAAAGCAGGCTTACACATAGCCAAGGTTACACAAAACAGCCAAGTCAACATAGTTGGGTTTATCAAGTCGTCAAGGAGCTAGGAAAGGCTAAATGCTAAGCTGGTGGTCTCAATGGAGAGCTAAGGATGCCTACACCAGAGCTATCCTAACTTCTAAGACATCCACACACCCAACACCAAGAATCAGTCCTTTCTCTGCTTCACAATCCCTCAGGCCTTGACTTCCCTTTCCAATACTCTTCAAGGGTTGTGGAGAAGAAAGCCAACAATCTAATTCTATCTGAATGGCTCACAAACACCAGGATTCTCAAGCATACCTAGCCTCTAATCCTACTCTAAACAATCTGAAGACCAACCACTGCATACCCACAGTAAAACAAGCAGTTCAGAGCTCTATGAAGAAGATAAAGACAACAAGGTGACAACCCAAATGAAAAGGTGAACACAACTCAAGTCAAACAAGACACTTTAGAGTTGTTCTTGGCCCTAGCGTGGCCAAAAGAACTCAGCAGCAACCCCGTAATATATTGGCACACGCAACAACCAAAACCAAGGAAAGATAAACAACCCAATCCCATAATGAAACAACGGGAACCTTACACAGTCCATAGATGGGGAAGGATATGGACTCCCAACATTGACAAGGGAAAGCATATACACAGTAGAATTGTGCCTCTTAGGCCCCTCTTCCAACTCGTCGTGTGAGATCATAGTCCCCCAACCCTTGTGTGAGGAAAACCATGTCAATTTCCAATCGGTGCGCGAGGATGAACAAAACGATGGGGAAATCCCCCAAGTGGTACATGAGGAGGGTGAACAAAATGATTCTCTGTGGAAGGAAAAACCAGAACTGCCCTTCGTGAAAGTGAGCAATACCAAAACCACCAAAGACGTGGGATTATGGGAGAGTGAAGTGAGTGTTTTCTTCTGCCCCACATGATTTGAAGAGGAAGAGTCCCTTGGTGGAGTTGGCATGTGGGAAAGGACTGACAGCCCTGCCACACCCACCACTACTCAGTAATAACTGCTCCCAGATAGTAGAAATTTAAATGGGTGGTTGTCACATGGCAAACTCCCAATGGCCCCCCATGGGTTAGAAAACCCCCCCTTAACCTTAGGAATCATGCCCTTTTCATTTAATGTTTCATCGTCATATTCGGCTGTGGGTTTATTTTAATTAATGTGCATATTTACATGATTCCCAAAACTATAATGTGTCAGATAGCACGATATACCATCGGCAACGATCCCTATTTCTGAAACATACACAACCAAACCAATGGTGGTTTTTTTTCCTTTAGCTCCACACCATGATTAATTACAAAATATACATCATGTATATTTTAATGCAAATGGGGTAAAAACTGGGGTATTACAATCCCCTCCCCCTTGGAATAACACTGTCCTCGGTGTTCCAATACATAGGAATGCATATAACATTTGCACATTCAAAATTTAAAAAATTTTGCAGATCTGTCCCATGTTCAATTATTTACTTTGAACTTTCCGGACCAAGCCCCTCAGCTTCCATGAGCTTCTCCCACTCATTCTCAGCTTTTGGCTCATCCCCAAATCTAGGAACTTTGTGGCTGCTGCCCTCTTTATGTCCCCTCGTTGGGCAGTCTCAGTGGTAATTATGTCCTCCGCATTTCCAACATTTCACTGGCTACTTCATCTTTACCTACTCAATTTCCCTTGAGTCTTCATGCCTAGAACGTTTCTTCATGGATCACTTGGATGAATGTCACATCATTGATCCACTTTCTTTGCCTTTACGGATTGCTCCCAGAAGTATTTTCACCTCCTTTTGCAAACCAATAGAGTCTTGCAAAATCTGGTGGTTCATCTCATTCTACCTTTTCTTTATCTTGAGCATCTCTCCAAGATTTTCTTGGGTCTTGGCAATTGTTTAAAGAAGACTTCCAGCCAAATCCAACAACTTCTGGTCTACTGCCATGATCAATGTGCACGACTGGATTTCACTTTCCTCACCTGTGAAATGCATCATTGAAATTCTATTAGACCAAGCATAATATAGGCATTAAAATCAGTCAATTAATTTCCCAATTGGCATGACAGTCCAAGCCTCATCAAGGAGAATTTTATATTTTTCATGCCTTCCCAGCAGGCACATGAGCTCATTCATGTCCATTCTTGGGCAGGGTATTAACTATTCCAGCATTCACAATTTACTTTAAGAAAATATACACATTCTATTTTCAGCCATACATGCATTCAACAATATTTTGTTTTCACAATGCATAAGTATATATAATTAGAAAGGAAAGAGAGAGCAGCAAGATTTTTTCCCCTCTTTGTTTTTTTCATCTTGGAATGCACACCACCACTGTGGTTTTTATGCTCTCAACTTCTTTCACTTCACTGTGAATGTTGGATCAATCCCTCTTGGGCATGACACGTAGTGTCTCCGGTCTATTTCAGACCTCTCAACCATGGAGCCTCCCCACATGGTTTGTCTTGGCTGCTATGACCTTCATAGTCTCACTTGAACCTTTTTTATTACTACTCATTCTGAGCTCTTCAAGATAGTCACATGTCCACATGCACCCCTAGGATTCTCTCATAGTCCTCGCTCCTAGCGATACCTATATTCAAACATTGAATGGATTCACATGTTTAGTTTATTCTCATTGGTTTTTATCTCTTAAACAAGAGCTTAAAACATCGTAACTAAATCATATACGCATGTATATTCATAAGCAATAAATTGCAAAATAATCCAATACTTATCTGTATTTCGTATTTCCTCTCTGGTCCATAGGTTCCTGCCTTTCTTTTCAAGCCTTGGGATTGCCTATGGACTTGGATGTTAGGTCAGCATGTAGGCTGCTCCACATCATCCTTTTTTACATATCAAGCACAGTCAATCCAACTTATAGTTGGGTTTATCAGACCGTCCAGCCAAGCCAATATGCAATTGGGTTTGTCAGGCTGCAACCAATACATTATTGGGTTTATCAGGATACACAACCAAGCCAGCTACCATATTGTAATGTTTCCACAATTTTCACAACATCAAATAATTACACAGTCAAGCCAACCTACAGTTGGGTTTATCAGACCGTCCAGTCAATACGCCTTCACACCGACCGAGCTTGGAACTTTACCATTACCATTTCCATGTTTCATTTCCAGCAGTGAGCTCTAATTCTACTACGCCATACCACACAAGAAACCACTCCCTTATTTTCTCTCCAGTCCCTTAGGAATGTCTCCTTCTCTGTGCACTTTCAGTAGAATGTAGGATGAGCCCAAGCCATTGTCCATTTAGTGTGCAACACCAGACTGTATCTGTTTATCCTGACAACACAAGAAATATAAGAAAACCCATCAGCATTATTGCTCTAAAACTATAATCATACTTCACATCATTCACTATCAAGTTTTGAGACACTAGGAGTGCGTCCACTCCCTAGGGTGTAATCAATATTGAAAACCCTTTCATGATCTGACATCGAGAAAGTGTGCACCCTTTTCCAGTGTGTGCCATGTAGGCCCTATTCATACTCAAGCAATTGGTCATAATAGAAATAAAATCAAAACATGCTCTGCATATTGAATTTAACAATTTGACATGCATATTCTTAGCTAGGGTCACATAACACTTATCCATTGGACGAGGAAGTATTCCTTCATTAAGGAGGAATGGAGGCTCCCTTCTCTAAGTTGAAAATCCCTCAGTTCGTCATCCCAAATCCTCTTTTCATTTCATATCCACACATGTCTTACCGACATAATCTATACCATCTCACTCATGTTGCTTACCAAACATGTAGTGCAGATGAGACATTTCCAAAATTTCCAATGGAGTTTCACCCGAAACCCATTTCGAAGATAAGGGAAACCTCCCCATGAAGTTTGGTTCCTGCAGGCCATCACACATGATCTTCCTGCAATGTGTACCCATGGCACATTCATCAAGTAGCCAAACAGTCAATCATTATCTGATAATACAATCCAAATTTGATTGTTCCATAACCAAACGATGACATTAGTAATTCAATTCAATAGGAATTTGCAACTCTGTCTACTACAAAAATTGATTCACTTGGCAATGAGGTGATCCTCATTTGTGGGTCTCTTGTAATCAGCACTACTATTCATATTATAATTTTATGCTTACTAGCATAACATGAAAACCCACTTACAATGCATCCTCCTGACATAATTCGATGCAAGCCAGTAGTGATTAGTAGTTGTCAGCAATTTCTCAAATCCAAAATTTACAAATTCAAATTTGACAACTCATTATGTATACAAACTATTTTCGTAGCCATGAGACTCTTCTCATGACGTTTGGCTCTTTCACATGGTAGATTCCGGTCTTTGTCATGGTCTTACCCTCATTGCCATGCCCCAAACAATCTTCTTGAAACTTGAACTTCAATCAGCCAAACACTTGGTAAGTCTTGATGCATATAACATTTTCATTGCTGCCACAATCACTGAAGCATTTGCAGAATTTATAAAATTCAAATACTTTCAGCTATTAACCACATCAATATTACCAAAACTCATTTACTTCATGCAATCGTTATCATACTTTAAATTACAGGGTACAATCACATAATTTAAGCAATTTAAATGAATTGTTTAGATACTCCTTACTTCACAAGCGTATCCTTCTACCACCTTGCCCTTCCATAGAGCATTTTTGACAGCCAATCGATCCTAACTACCCTCTTCATGCACTTACTATCCTACATTCATAAAATCTCTTGAAATGGTTCTAGAATTGTCATCAATTCATCATTTCAGCCATTAGTTATTCATAATAACACATGCACTATCTATACGTATTCATGCATTGCATCACAACATTTGCACCCATACTTATGTATGCATATGTACAACATTTACTCATACCTTTCATATGCATCCATTAAATGTATAACTACAAGATTTAAAAAATATTTTAATGTATATCCACTCAATGCTACCTTGCATTGATTCAGGAATACTAGGCATTCAAATATGCCATGCATGGCCTAACCATGACTACTTCATATACGATGTCCTACCGTAATCAAGACCATCAGTACTCACTTTCTTTAGGCTACTAAGCTCATAACAACATATACAGGCATGATACATTTCTGTAGTATAAATTTTAGATAACCACATGGTATGAGATCTCTTTTTTTTACTACTCCACGCAATTTTCATAATTAACCTTTACCTTCATGGGTCCTACTTACACCATTGACATTACCAGTTTGGTTGGCCTCTTACATGAGATTGCAGAATTTGCTCACCACTTTTGATTCTAGACTTCTTGCCTTATCCCTTTCTCCATAGGGTTGCTGGCCACATTCATCAGCAAGCGCAACATATTCATCCATGTCCATGTTGTCGTTGGTTTTTCCACTAATGCCAACATCAATGCAATAATCATCATTAGTGGTTCATTATAAATGTATAATTCTCACTACTCTCACCAACATGTAATATCCTATGCATGTAGGGCATTTCCTCATACACTTTATGTACAAAACTTATAAAATGTAATTATAATTAGCAATATAGGGTTTAAGGAAATTTCCCTTTTCAAGTCCCTCATCTTTGCATGGAACTCCTTTTCCACATCACAGCTGGTTTGACTTCATGGTCTTGCTACCTCGAGGCATGCAATTTCCAGATTTGTCCATATTAACAGCAGGACATTTCTTTTTCAAGAAATCACTAGTACTTTGTTGTTCCGCATTCAAATTCTGGTGACTCTCCCTTGTTCCCTGCTGGATAATATTTCCAATTCCTATCCACATGATTCGTGCTGACCTCGGGTGTGAAAACCACACCACTTCTAGAATGATGGAAAAACACACCACTGTATTTTGGTCTGAAATGCTAACTTCAGCCACCTAGATTTTTCCCCCTTTTCACTCCTGAAACTGCTGAAAAATCCCATGAAAATTCCACTAGAAAAACCCAATTTTTTCCCTTTTTCCAATCAGACCCCTTTCCAACTAAATTTTTTGACATTTCAGATCCTTAGTTGACTAGTCTTCTGACACTTTGGTGACCCAGACAACTACATTTCTCCAACGTTCATCGGTGACCCTATTGGCTATAATTTTTTGCTGTATCAGGTCCTTAGTCGTCTAATCTTCCGGAACATTTATCGGTTATGTGAAAACTAATATGTGTCAGTGATCGGGGATGTTAACCGCTACAACATCGACGAGGAAAGCCTCTTCCACAGTGCAATATCGGCGACCTCAACAACTGATTTCCTCCAATGTGTCTGCAATCGAAACGTTACCTACCATGGCATCGGTGGTCGTAGAAACTAACTACTCACTCATCGAACGGTTAGTTCCATAGTCATCTGCAACGGCAGGAATCCAAATAGCTAAGGTTTTCCACAATATTGGTGGCTCCAACAACTACAGTTTTTCATCATTTCGACGGTCTTCCGCTGATGACTTTCGATGGAAGTTTCCTCTCCGTTGCTTCATCGTCTCTCCTTTCCACTAATTCTTACTGACATTTCGGTGCTTTCATTGCCTTCCATCCACTAGCTCCATCGGAAACCTCATAATCTAAGCATCGGCGATTGAATCAACTATTCATCGCCGATCATCGATGATTTCATGACTTGGAAAAAAATTTCAAAATTTTCTCTCCATCGTTGCTGTCAACGGTTCAACCTATTACCATCTTGTCTCTTCCGCCGACGTTTCGGCGATCACATCCTCTAAGTTTCACCGATGGCCGACGAACGCTTAGAGGAATTTCACAATTTTCTTCCGTCGTCGAGTGATCTTCATCCTATACATTCCGTTGTATTAGATGATCTTCTCACTTAGTCCCCTGATGAGTCGACGGCCTAAGACTTAGAAAAATTTTCTTTGACCGTTTTTCCTATCATTCATTTTCTTCTAGGGAGAGGGAAACCTGCCTCTTCTAATTGGTTCTTCATGGCCTTCTAAGGTCCAATGTTGCAATGATGGCTCTGTCACTGCATCTTTGCATCCCATTCAGGCCCATGCTGCAACCAGAGCTCTGATACCACACTGTAACGTCCGCGACCCTCCGACCAGTGAAGAGGACGCTACCAAACCATTAAAAAATCTCTGGGCAACTAGACCCATGAGCAAGAACATGCATATAAAGCTGAAATAAAATGTTTAAAACATAAAATATGCTGTGATGCATAAGACATACATAGATGCATAGTTACTCAACATATAGAGGAAGAAAACATATACATTCCAGCATCAACATGTTCCTCATGATTCATTAGACATTAGACAGTAAATGTAAACGTAGACGCAAAAAGGACAAGAACATTTATCTTATACAGAACCCATTCGCAACCAGCTACGTCGTTGCACCGTTCCACCCAATCATAGGCCAGTGTGCTCATCAATATCTCAACAACACTGGCACCCCTGAGCTAGGAATGATTCCCCAAGGAATGAGGGTCAAAGTAGGCTTACACATAGCCAAGGTTACACAAAAAAATGCAAGTCAACACAGTTGGGTTTATCAGGCCATCAAGGAGCTAGGAAAGGCTAAATGCTAAGCTGATGGTCTCAATGGAGAGCTGAGGATGCCTACACCAGAGCTAGCCTGACTTCTAAGACATCCACACACCCAACACCAAGAATCATTCCTTTCTCTGCTTCACAATCCCTCAGGTCCTGAATCCCCTTTCCAATACTCTTCAACGGTTGTGGAGAAGAAATCCAATAGTCTAATTCTGTCTGAATGGCTCCCAAACACCAGGTTTCTCAAGCATACCTAGCCTCTAATCCTACTCTAAATAGTCCAAATACCAACCACTGCATACCCGAAGTAAAACAAGCAATTCACAGCTCTGTGAAGAAGATAAAGACAACAGCGTGACAACTGAAATGAAAAGGTGAACACATCTCAAGTCAAACAAGACGCTTCAAAGTTGTTCTTGGCCCTACCATGGCCAAAAAAACTCAGCAGTAACCCTACAATATATTGGCACATGCAGGACCCAAAACCAGGGAAAGATCAACAACCCAATCCCATAATGATACAATTGGAACCTTACATAGTCTGCAGATGGATAAGGAGACAGACTCCCAATATTGATAAGGGAAAGCATATACATAGTAGAATCGTGCCTCTCCGCCCGCTCTTCCAGCTCGTCGCGTGAGATCATAGTCCCCCAACCCCTGCGTGAGGAAAACCATGTCGATTTATGATCGATGCGTGAGGATGAACAAAATGATGGGGAAATCCCCCAAGTGGTGCATGAGGAGGGTGAACAAAATGATTCTCTATGGGATGAAAAACCAGAACCGCCCTACGTGAGAGTGAGCAAGACCAAAACCTCCAAAGAAGTGGGATCGTGGGAGAGTGGAGTGAGTGTTTTCTTCTGCCCGATGCAATGTGAAGAGGAATATTCTCCTGGTGGAGTGGGCACGTGGGCAAGGACTGATAGTCCTACCACACCCACCACTACTCAGCAATAAATGCTCCCAGATAGCAAAAATTTAAATGGGTGGTCATCACATGGAAAAATCCCAATGGCCCCCCACAGGTTAGACAACCCCCCCTTAACCTTAGGAATCATTCCCTTTTCATTTAACGTTGCACCGTCGTAGCTGGCTGTGGATTTTTTTTAATTAATGTGCATATTTACATCATGCCCAAAACTATAATGTGTCGGATAGCACGATATACCATCAACAACGATCCCTATTGCCGAATAATACACAACCAAACTGATGGTGGGGATTTTTCCTTTAGCTCCACACCATGATTAATTACAAAATATACATCATGTATCTTTTAGTGCAAATGGGGTCAAAACCGGGGTATTAGATTGGAGGCACCCCTGTTGACTCCAGTTCATTAGATAATATTTAAATAATCAATTTAATGAAGGGAGGCACCTTCATTGCTTTGTTTAACTAATTGTAACCATCAATTAGCAATAAAGTGCATTAATGACATTCAGATCACCCCCGTAGTGCTCCAGTTGGCCTCCCCGAATGTAGGAGAAGGCTAAGTTAGCCTCCTTGACTGAAGGTAGGCATGGGTGTGATCTAGATGATGTCATTTAATGTTCCACTAATGTCAATTAAGTCAATAATACTTAGTATAGTCGTTTAAGTAGGCCAAATTGACCAAAAAGAGTGTGTATGGTGGTAAATGTCTCCAACACCCCCCCTTAAGCTATACTTAGGAGGAGTAGAAAACATAAAATGCATAAAAATGCTAGGGCCCTGGAAACTAAGGCCATAGGTGACCCTGTACATTACTGAAACTGAAACAATGCTCAAAAACAAACTAAGTCAGGAAAAACCTAGTGGGAAAACCCCCCCCTCAAGCTGAACACTGAAAGTAGTCTGAATCACCCTAATGAACTCACCCCACCCCCAACAGTAAACGGATGTAAGTGAAATTCTTTTCTAAAAATCTCTTGGTGAAGATGTCTGCAATCTGCTCATCAGTTGGGCAGTATTGCAGAGTGATGGTCCTGTCATGCACTAGCTCCCTGATATAGTGCATGTGGATCTATACATGCTTGGTCCTCTACCTAGTAACTGGATCTGCGGAAATCTTAATAGTACTTTGATTGTCACAAAAGAGGACAGTGGATAAAGGACTACCAAGATCAAACTCTGAAAGAATGCCTTGCAACCAAACTTCTTGGATGAAAGCATTCACCGCTCCTCGATACTCAGCCTCTGCTGAAGATAGTGCTATGGCAGCCTGCTTTTTGCTAGACCAGCAAATGGGGCTACCACCAAACATGAATACATATCTGGAAGTAGACTTCCGATCAATAGAATCACCCACCCAATCGGAATCTGTGTATCCAACCAGCGCTAGCTCGGATTCTGCAGCATAGTGAATGCTATAGGTCCTAGTTCCCTGAATATACTGGAGGATCCTCTTGGATGCCTTCCAATGAAGATCATGAAGCTATTTCATGTATCATGATACAGCATTCACAGCATAACAAATATCAGGCCAAGAATGTGTCAAGTACAACAAGCTACCAATTAGTTGTCGATAGATAGTGCAGTCTATGGGAGGTGTGATTTTTCCTTCTTCAAGGCTGATCCCTGAAAGGAAAGGGAATGGTGCAGGCCTACATTCAGCCATGTTAAACTTGAATAATAGGTCTGATATGTATTTGGACTGAGTGACCATTATCCCTGTTAATTTTTCATCACATTAAGCTAGCATTATGATCTTAGGATCTTTTCACTGAGAGAATAACAAGTATAGCAATAAAACATAAGCACATCACAAGATACAAGAGACACAAAGAGTTTTCCGCAGGGAAACCATAAAGGAGAAAACCCCGCAACTTCCTTAGAGATAAAATTAGCACCAAAACAGTAAGAGATCTCCCAACAGCAGTGGCCTTCTAGTCCCAGTATATTTCCTCCTCCACAAGTGCACCTCACTTAAGAGAGTGAATGATGTGTGTGATAAATAGAGAGTCTCACTCTCTATTTATATTCTTCCATTCACTTGAAGTGCATTTTCACACGTAGGCTCGACTAACAATTACTTACCCGAGCCGACACCTTAATTAGTGTATAATAACTCGAGTGCCCCAAAACTGTGGGGACTTACCCAATGACTTGACATGACTTGTTTACATTATTAATCCTCTCGATCGGAACATCGGGGCATGACCACATGACTCAAATACATAATAGAAACATCCCGGAATAAACATCGGGTTACAATACATAAGATACATGGAAGAATACATTCTGAAGTTACATATACATCAACACTCCCACTTAACTAGGAAGGTATTCTTTTCGACACGATTTTCAGCACTAGTCTTCTTCTCTGTATCAACTAGATCATCTTCATCTTCGAGTCATTTTCATCTTCAAGTCATCTTCTTCTTCAAGTCATCTTCATCTTCAAGTCATCTTCTTTGGATCTGGATCATCTCTCGATCTGGATCATCATAGAACATCATCACTGGATCTGGATCATCTCTCGATCTAGATCAATATAGAACATCATCATTGGATCTGGATCATCTCTCGATCTAGATCAACATCACTGGACTAGATCTAGATCATCACTCGATCTAGATCATCACTACTGGATCTGGATCATCACTTGATCTGGATCAACACTGGTGCTATCTCATGATTCTTCTCATCATAGGAAGTTCTATAGAGCTAGCCCTTTTTCATGCTGGTTGTAGGCCTACCCTCATGTAGGTCTTCGTCCAGCACTTACATCTGACCTGCTCGTCAAAAAGGCACGCCCAGCACTCACATCTGATCATGTAGTAAACTACGATCCCATCAGAAAGGCCTAGCACTCACATTCACTAGCATGATAAGACACACCTACTATCATCTGTGAAATGGTTCAACACATACAACCACTAGCATGATAGGACACACCTACTATCATCTGTGGAAAGGCACAGCGCTCACATCCACCAGCATGGTAGGACACACCTACTACCATCTGTG
>LPNX010022794.1:0-12189 GCA_001517045.1 Pseudotsuga menziesii
TTGGTTTGATTGAATTCCTTGCAGTGTTTATTAACTAGTTGTATTGATTGAACTTGAAATATCCTTCGTTTATGTACTCGGATCTGATCTGCAAAAGTAATTTATTTTGCTGTACATGCATGTTTAAATATGTGTATAATGGCTGTAGGTTCACTTTTTGGTTCATTGGCATCGTTGTGTGTCGAATTCGTGCCAGACTAGTTGTTAGTATTTAACAACTAGTTAACTAGTTCTCGTGGAATCATTTTCATAATTACTATGTTTAATTAATTGGAAAATGGTAATTAGCCCTGATTTACATGTTATTAGGTGTTAATTATCCATTCGACTTGATAAACAGTGGTTAAGTGATAAAAAAAATGAAATTATAATAAGTACCGTCAATTATGCGCTAATTGTCGTTAAGTATCGTAATTGGAACACTAATTACTAAATAATCATGATTAAGAGTAAANATAAAAAAATGAAATTATAATAAGTACCGTCAATTATGCGCTAATTGTCGTTAAGTATCGTAATTGGAACACTAATTACTAAATAATCATGATTAAGAGTAAATGGCATTTAGATGTGGAATTTATGTATGAATTGGATTGGAATTGATATGTGATGTTTCTAGAAGGTGTTATTAATCCTTTCCAGCCCTTGGATGAGACATTTGAATAATTATTGAATTTATTTTAATTTATTTGTAATTAAAAATGACTTTGTCATGAAACAAATATTGAAAAATGAATTTTAAAATTTGTTTAACTAATCCACTGTGATAAAATTATCTAATTAGAATTAGAGAGATAATGATATATCCCTCAGTCCCATTTATATCCCCAGGGGGGAATTACACGACCCTACAGTGACAAAGATGGCAACCAAACCCAGACTACGCCCAGGACAGTAGTAAGATCAAACCCTAGCAACAACGTGCCCATGCCTTCGTGCACCAATTCAAACTCAAGGAGAAACAAGAATTCTACGTTGGCTTGCCCGACATGTCAACAACATTCTAGTAGTAGATCAGCATCTGTAGGAAGAAGGATGAGGATGGCAGGAGACGACACTAAGTTATCTTTGTTCCATGGGAACGGGTCGGATGATCTCGAGCAGTACCAATTCCTCTGTGAAGCAGTATGGACTGTTAAACAAGCCACAGGTGACGATGTCAAGAAGGGCCAACTAGTAACTACTCTACGGGGTCTTACACTATATTGGTACATGAAATTTATACAGGTTCCTACGGGGACCCCTGCAAAAACTTTGGATGAGGTTCAAAGGGGACTGATCGAAGAATTCAGGAAGCTTAAATCAAAGGAGCAATACATCACTAAGTTCAAAGAGATCAAGCAATTTCCAAATGAAACTATGTGGGACTGTAACTAAAGGTTTAAAACATTGATGGCGTGAGTCAACTTTGATATGAGCGATGTTCAACATAAAGAGTGGTTTATCACAGCCTTGGTACCTCATATCCGGCAACCACTGATGCAGTAGAAGATTGCAACATAGAGTGAGGCTATGGAGATTGTGAAGAAGTTGGAAGATTCACCAGTTGGAGAGAGTGTAGTTGGCATTAATCAAATCTAGGCACAGCTGGAAAATCTAACGCTTCAATTACAAGACATTAAGAAGGAGAAAGAAGATAGCGACGATCTTTGGTGCACACTGTGTCACGCAGACGGGCACACCAAAGATAACTGCCCCAATTCCAAAATTATCTAGTTTTAGGAGCGTTGAACCCATTAATTGTGGCATTGTACCATGGTGTCGCATATGTCAAGTTTATGGGCATCGACATGAAGAGTGTAGCTACAAGCAAAAAATGGTGTCAAAACCAGCCAACCTATATTGTTTTTTTTGTAAATCAGTGGGACATGAAGACAAAGACTGTCGTGCATATGATCTACTGTAGGAGAGAACATATGATTCATACTTTGTAAATGGAAAAGATCATCGCATAGTACAGCAACCGCAGACTCAGCCTCAGATGGTAAACTCTCGACCGCAGTATAGACCACCACCATAGATGCAATTTATACTATCGCAGCCACAATTCGCACCGCAACAATAGCCACAGTTCGCACCACAACCACAATTTGTGCCACAACACAACCAAATGATGATGCCTCAGCCTCAGCCACAGTATGTTCAAGCTTCCCAGTATGTTCAGCAGTAGCCGAATCCCTTGCCACAACAGATGGCTCAGTCGCAGTACCAGCAATAGGGAGGATTTTGCGGAGGATTTCGAGGAAGAGAAGTAAGCTTCGGACGAGGAGGAGGACGAGGTCGTAGATCAGTCTAGTGTTACAATTGTGGGGTATTTGGGCACTGTCAGAGAGACTTCCCACACTTGCAATGCTCATGCACATATTGCATGGCAAATGATCATACTGTCGAAAAATTCCCACAGCTAATCGCAATATGGCAGGCTGGGAACGTTCCTCAGTTGCAGAGCTCGAACCAGGTCCAGACTCAGAATCAACTGCAAAACCAGAACCAGTTGAAGACCCAGAATCAAGTTCCAATCCAGAATCAGGATGTGAACCAACCTATGAACACCCGTTGAACCAAAATCCACCATTGACTCAGAATCCCCCAATGAACCTGAATCAAGGGCCGATGGTAGCAATGATCTCAACAAAGCCTAGAACAGCAAATGTTGATGTTGCCATTGTCACTCTTATAGGAGCCACAACAGGAGAGGATGGGCCCCACCCATAAATTCAAATGGATGGATAGAAGAAGGCATCGTTCGATATCGCAACTAAAAAGGAAACATTTTTTGGAGCACGGGATGCGATCGGAAGAAGTCT
This sequence comes from Pseudotsuga menziesii, assembly GCA_001517045.1. Lineage (NCBI taxonomy): Eukaryota > Viridiplantae > Streptophyta > Pinopsida > Pinales > Pinaceae > Pseudotsuga > Pseudotsuga menziesii. Next base: position 2,808 of record LPNX010022794.1, read on the forward strand.
TGGTAAGTCACATGTCTATGAAATGCCTCCCGCTTTTGATTCCACACTAAAGGTAGGACCATCATGAAAGCATGGTACCTTGCAGCACTTCTTTGAGAGTTGTTTGTCACTAGCAAGAGACCCAGACGCTTTGGTTGAGATCGAAAATTTGTTGCGCCGCCCGGGTAAGGAGTCTACGGTGAATTATTTACATAAGAAAAAGACAGGCAAGGAGATGCGTTTGAATATTCAGATTGGAGACTATGAAGTTGAGTCGGTCATTCTGGATCTAGGTTCAGACGTAAATATCCTAACAAAGAAGACATGGGAAAAGATGGGGTAGCCGACATTGGGATGATCCCCTATGCAGTTGCGATCATCCAATCAAGCGAAGCTGCAACCAATTGGACGAGTATCTAACTTGGTCATAGATGTTGAAGGTGTGAGGACTCGTGTTGATTTCGACATCATTGAAGTTGTTAATGGGGAAGACTCCTACCCTGCATTGTTAGAGGTTGGATGGGCCAATGACAGCATGGTAGTCATTAACTTCAAAAAGCAGATGATGACTTTTGAGAACCAAGATATTAGGGTTATCGCTCCTATGGATCCTAATGAAGGCAGATGATACATTGAACCAGTAAAAGATGAAGTTGTCAAGGGGTGGGATCATTCCTACAATATCTCTAAAGATTATATTCACCCCACTGCTAACGAAGAACTCAATTGGCGCAGTGCTAGTTCTGGATCTTCTAATTCTAAGGATGCGCTGGAAAATTGGCAGAATCACATGCATGAGGTGTCCTTTAGGAAGTGAGGATTAATCACATAGTCATTGCACCATGTTGCGACTAAGATTGTAGAATTAACAGTTTATGAAGGGCTGCCTGAACATTCTGCCTTCTTAAGGGAATTTGAAGAAAAGGTCTCGGAACCGCAGCGATTGTTGGCACTGGAAGAAGCATTGAAGGATACTCCAACACGTTGGTGGGAAACACACAAAAAGATAATTACTAGATGGTCCCAATGTCAACGCTTGATGACAGCTCTCTTCGGCAATGCAAAATCATACCACGCTGGGCGGTATGATGGATGAAATGACCCTAGCGACCATTTGATAGAATTCCAAACATTGTAGACATAACACCCAAAGGATGAATGGGTCCATGCATTTATTCACACCATGGATGAAATGCCAAGATCATGGTATGTATCAGCGGAGCTGCGAAGGGACATCACCACTTGGGAGGAGCTGACGGTTTGCTTTGCGCAGACCTTTTGTTTTGCAGATGCTATCCCCGATGTTAACAATGCACTTTAGATTATTCAGGGCGTGGTTTTAAAAGTTGTAGCAGTCGCATACCCTGTGGATCCACATGCACAGTGCCACATGTAGTCGATAATGGAATGCTATAACATGTCTAGCGAACCTGATGATGATGACAAGTTACAGAATATCAATATCCCGGAGATAGAAGGAAGTAGGGACATTGTAGCACCAGATGTACCAATTGATCCCATGAGTCAGTCATTGAAGATCAGAAAAATTAGCATTGGGATAGAGGAGAACCCAAAATTCACCAGTGTTGGGGGCTATTGGGATGAGGAGACAATGGAAAAAATCATAGACCTACTACATGAATTTCAAGATATCTTTCCAACAAATTTCTTAGATATGAAGGGGATACTAGGTGATCTATGAGAGATGAAGATTCCGTTAAAACCATATGCGAAACTAGTACGACCAAGGCCATATCGCCTGGATCCGTGATACAATGAAAGAGTCAAGGCTAAACTTGACCGGATGTTGGATGCTGGAATCATTGATCTGGTAGAAGAATCAGAATGGATCAATCCCACGGTGGTCCAAGATAACAAAACGGGTGAAGTTCGGATCTGTGTCGACTTAAGAAAATTGAATGATGCCTATATGCATGACCCCTTTCTGACCCTATTCACTAATGAAGTAATTGAAGGAGTAGGCGGTCAATAAATATTATCTTTCATACATGGATTCTCTGGTTATCACCAGATCAGAAACGCCAAGGAGGATAATCATAAAACCACATTTGTCACTGAGTGGGGATGCTTCCAATACACGGTGATGCCTTTTGGGTTGAAGAATGTGCTTGCAATATTTTCTCGAGTTGTCGTTGCGACATTTAAATATTTCATTCAAAGGTTCCTACAGGTTTATATGGATGATTGGACAGTGTATGTCCTAATCAAGTATCATTTGGAAAACCTTCAACTGATGCTAGAAAGGTGTCGACAACATCAGATCGCGCTGAAATCCAAGAAGTGCATTTTTTGCGCACCATTTGGGATACTGTTGGGTCACATTGTGTGCAAGCAAGGACTATTGGTTGATCCTGCTAAGATAGCACTCATTTTGAGCTTGCCACCACTAACCAACATAAATATGCTCAGGGAGACGCTGGGGCACACTAGGTACTATCGAAAATTTATTAAAAGATATGCTGAATCATTGCCCTGATGGAAAAACTACTAAAGAAGAATCTTGTCTTTATATGGAGTCCAGAATGTCAAAGTAGCTTCGACATGCTGAAGGCCAAGATGGCTTCAGCACCAATAGTTGTTTCCTAGATTGGAACAAAGAATTCCATGTGCATGTTGATGCATCTTCCATTGCGCTAGGAGTAGTGCTTGTGCAGCCCGAAGAAGGAAATCTATATCACCCAATTGCTTTCACTAGTCATAAGTTGTCATTCGCTGAGAGGAATTATACAACCAGAGAGCACGAAGGTCTGGAGATGGTCTATGTACTGCAAAAATTCAGGCATTACCTTTTAGGTGGCCACTTCAAGATGTTTACTGACCACTCTTCTTTGAAGTATCTGGTCAATAATCTTGTGTTGGGGGGGGAGATATGCCAGTGGTTACTTCTCATTCAGGAGTTTGATTTTGAAATTATTGTAAAGTCGGGTCGCTTGAATGATGGCCCCGGCCATTTATCTAGAATTGAAACAGGCGAAGTGCCTCCTAATATTGAAGATCGACTGCCCGATGCATAGTTATTTCAGGTTGACATGGAAAATGACCATTATGCCCCAATGATCCAGTTTTTGGCAACAGGAGTCGCACAAGAAGAACTTTCCACAAGTCAAAAGAAGCAGTTGGTGGTTAAAGCTTTTGATTATCAGTCGATTGTTGGACACCTATATAAGCTGGGACTAGATGAAATCTTGCAACGATGTGTCCTACCACATGAGCAAGGGAAGATCTTAGCGGAAGCACATGTAGGATTCGCTGGGGGGCACTACGGGGGTTGTGCAATAGCAAGAAAGGTGCTTCACGCAGGTATTTGGTGGCCTACCATCCATCATGATGTGGCAAATTATGAGCGAAGCTGCGATGTATGTCAACACATTGAGAAACCATCATGACGAGATGAGATGCCACTAGTACCGTTGTGGATTTTGTGGGTCCAATCAACCCACCCAGAAGAAAAAAAAAAATTGGTGGGCGGTACATAATCACAGCAATAGACTACTTGACAAGATGGGCGGAGGCTGCCCCAGTTGTGGATTGCACTGCAGCAACAACAACAAGATTTATATTTGATAACATTGTGCCATGGTTTGGATTCCCAAAGATACTAATGAGAGACCAAGGCGGCCATTTTATCAATCGCACGGTCAGAACGCTAACGGAGGAGTTGCAGATACAGCACAAGAAAAGTACACCATATCATTTGCATGAAAACGGGACTGTAGAATCATTCAACAAAATCTTGGAGCATGCACTTACAAAGGTATGTAATGCTAACCGAGATGACTGGGATTTCAAGATTCCATTCTTGTTGTGGGCGTATCGCACCACATACAAAAGGTTGAAGGGGCAAACACCGTTCAAATTGGTATATGGGCAAGAGGTAGTCATGCCTATGGAGTACATCATCCCCAGTCTGCGCATTGCAGCAGCAACCAGCATGGATGATGACACAGCATTAGAAGAGCAAGCAACACAGTTGATGCAGCTTGAAGAAGACCATTTTATTGCAGGGTTCCATCAGCACGTCTAGAAGGATTGACAGAAGGCATGGCATGATCGCCATATCAAAAACAAATAGTTTCAGTAAGGAGATTTAGTGCTGCTCTACGACAGCAAGTTCTTGAAGCATCTACGTAAGTTACAAATGCATTGGTTGGGTCCTTATCTTGTTAATTCTATTACCTCTGGGGGCACAGTTCAATTGCAGCTGTTAAATGGGGTGGTGCTGCCAAAGCTTGTGAATGGCAGCCGCTTGAAACCCTATCGAACAAGGAAAGAACCGCGTAATGCCTGAGGCACTGCGCGATGAAAAAAAAAGGTAGGATAGATAGAAAAAGGAAGAGCGTGCCAGAAGGAAGGGGCTGCACAAGAATAGGGGTCATTGGCACAGCTAGGTAGCCAGACCGCGACAACCACAGGGCTGCGATTTATTCAAATCAGTAATAAATACAGGTAGTTAAAAGCAATAGCTGACGATGCTTGTTGAAGTGACGCGCATTTATGGATGATCCGACCATTGGATTGGCAGAATCGACGATGGATTTGGGTAATTAATACAGGATTTAGTCATGATGATCATGGTTGATTTAGTAATGATGAAGGATGGATCGCCCACATGCTATAAGAAGGTGTTCGACGCAGGTGAAAAGCACCATTTGAGTTGTGTTGAGTGAATTGCAAAGCATGATTGAAGTAGAGCTACTCTTGAGGGAAGTGTGTGAATTACAGAGTGAAGCAGAGGGTGTGTGATAGCTAGACCAGTGAGGTATATTGGTGCAGCATGCTGAGCAAACCCAACACTGTGGATATTTTGAGTGAGCGGGAATCGCCGGTTCAACCCACTACCATTGTTGAAGAAAACATGAGCATGCCAGTCGGATCCTCATCAATTTCGAGGGGGAAGCAGAAGGTCCAGAAGCCAAGCACCACGCTGCCATAGAAGAGGCAGATGAGAACTTCCATATGGGCGCAAGGGGAAGGCATTGCTCAGACAGGGCCCTCTAGCTCCAGAGCTGTTGAATCAATGGTTTGCACTGGCATTTCTGTTAAGGATATTCCAGGGTACATTGCACCCACCCGACCTCATGCGAATCCTCGGCACTTGACCAAAAATCAGAAGTACCAGCCAAAAATGTCATCGTTGCCGAAGGGGATGGTCTGCACCACCGACATTATCCCTGCGTTGATGAATATGAAGTACGAGGATCATGACTTATTGCCGTGGATAGATGTCGCAGATGAGCCCTATGAGTCATTTCCATCGATCATAGGAGGACCGGTAGTGCATATTCCTCAGCCATGGGCGCAAGGGCCGGATAAGTTTGGGTTGTTGGGGCTCATCAACATGCTGCATTTTGGGCGGCTGAATGAAGCCAATGCATGCATCAAGCAGCTATTGGCGTGCTTCCATTGATTTGATTTGATTTCTAAGATTATAGGGTTATCGAAGGATGGGCCCAACCCATCGCAGTATTTCAAAGGCCGAAATAATGATACGCAACTAGCGACATGGTTGAAGTAGAGGTATGATTTTCCATGTGATGGTAGAGCCTCTTACATCGACAGCATTAATGACAGAGCAGTGTGTATTGGCGCAAGGATTCTTGCAAGTAAGATTGTCAGGAAGAATCGCCCTATTCAGTGCACTTCAGGGGTGATTGCATGCGCACAGAAATGCGCTAAGGGAGTCTAAATGAATTGGTCCCTCTTTTTGTTAAACCAATTGACTGAGGACGTGGTCGTAGTTTAGGTTGGGGAGCAGCCCTTCACTTATAGTTAGCTATTGATCTTAATTGCATTGGTGGCTTGGATGGAGCCAGAGGATTACCAAAGAATGACGTTCGAAGTTGTTGAGGTTTGCAAAGGCGCACGATATCAAAACTTGTGGTGGGTAGAGGAGCCAGGTCGACAAGAAGATTGCACGATCCACTTTTAGGTATACTGGGAGGCATTACAAGCAACAGCGGTTAAATTTCCAAGATTATCAGATGCGAAAGTAGTGAAATATCAGTGGATTATGCGGTTTGCCATCAGGCTGCATACTATTCAAATCCAGGCTAGGCGCAACCTTGATAAGCAATGGATTTCAATGGGCTACAAGCCGACAGATGAATAATTGGACACAACTATCCATAATTGGCCTGCCGACTAGTGCGAACCAGTAAGCATAGTAGAAGTATCGACGGGGACACCAACAGATTCCCCTAGAGAGCCTATGTGCAAAGAGTAGAGTCATCCCGATTTCGATGACGAATCATCAACATAAACTCCTGTGGACCTAGAAGCGCAACACATCTTATAAGGATGAAGAGGCAAATGGACCAGGACAACAACAGTAGTACCAGATCCACGTTGGAGGCACAATTACAGAGGCTCATTAAGTCCATCACAGACTCAGCTGACGTTGCCGCAAAATAAATGCGGAGGTCTGCTAAGGAAGGTTTTGCTGAGGTACGCAACAAGTTTGATTCTATATATAATGTTGTAGCAGGAAGAGGACCAGAAACTACAGTTGTGCAATATTTCGCATCGATTAGCACTGAGCTATGGGCAAAGAATGTTCAGGTTCCCTTGACTGCAATCGACATTGGATGAGAGGATGTCAACTCCTCACTACAGCAGCTTCAGAGCATTGCGTTGGACATCAACAAGATATCGACTCAGACATTAGTACACATGCAGCAGGTCGCCAACCGAGAGTTGGCAGATAGACATAAGGATCTCAACGACTAGTACTTATGGTTGTAGACTAAAGACGAAGCAATGAAGAAGGAATTTGAGGAATTGTGACGGGTAAGGGAGTAGCTGACCGTAGAAAAAGTGCAGAAGATCGCCGCATTGAATACCACGCAGGAGGAACTGGAGAGGAAGGCTGCTGCAGAAATTACTAAGCTGAAAAAGGAAATTGGTCACCTTGTTATTAAGAAGGCGCAACTATTTACGAGTCAGGGGCATGTAGAAGAGGCCATTACAAATGCATTGTGGTACATCCATGAAAGAATACCAGAGCTGGATGCAGTCGCTAAGGCCAAGTGACTTGGAGAAGTCATCGCGCAGCTCCAATTGGACAACAGCCTCTTGAATGCTATGGTTTACCTAGAGACACCGCCAGAGCAAGCCACATAATGAAAGTTTGCCATTGAAGAGATTGTCACATAGTTTGATGAAATGGAGTAATATGCAAAGAAGGTCATGGAGGAAACGACGTAATTTAGGGGTAGTGTCGCTCAAGATGAGCAGCTAGATCAACTCACCAAGCAGCCGCAACAAGCGGAGAACCATTTGGCAACATTGAAGACGACGTTAAGGACGATGCCACCAATTGTATAGATCACACAATCTAATGAACTGAGGGAGCTCTATCAGCAAGTTGCAAAGGCACAGGAGCGACAGCGGAGACGTAGTGACCAGCTCGACGAGTTCCAAGAGATTGGAGCACAACTATCAAGAAAAGCAGTTGTTGCACTGCAGGCTATGCAAGATGGTAAGAAAGAGGTTAATGACAAAATGGTGGAGCACCCATTGAAACAGGATCGCCTTACATGTCAAGATGTTGCTAAGAAAGTCAAAGCGCAAGTCATAGAAATTTATCAACAATACGAAGACTTCAAGATTATGATCAATGAGTACACTAAATCCGCCTGATGTGGCTCAAGGACAAGCCACAAGATTGTGTTGGGGGCCTGTTGGCAAGGGATTGGGCTAAGTTGCGCAACATCACGGATGTTGTGCAAGATCAGAAGACACCACGCAAGACGAAGGTAGCGCGATAGGCGGAAGATAGACTAATTTTTATTATTTTAAGTCACTTTTTGTACTTTTGGACCATTTTTTGTGGATATTGGTCAATAGTCAATTAAATCAGTTAGGAGTTAGTTAGAAGTGGACCATGAATGTAAAGGCGCAAGCCTATATATAGAAAGAATAATTGTGAATGAAGAATCATCAATACATAGAGAGAGAGAGAGAGAACAAGTTGTTATCTGTCTGAGATCAATTGTCCTCTGTTTTGATCTGTGGTTGATTGCATAGAAGTAATATGATAAGACGAATGTTGATCTGAATCACTGTTATCTTCTTTTTTCTTTTTATATCTTTCGATTCCTGCAAACCTGATGATAAATGCTAAGTGAATTTGAAATATGGACCTATGATGCGATGTTTTACCTTTTATGAATGATGTCGTATTTTCTAGTCTAAATCTATTACAGTTATGAATGAATGATGTCCGAGAATGAATGGTTCTGTTAGAGAAGTTGATCTGATCTGGTTTTTGAGATGATGAACCGTCGATGCCCTAACCCTCTTCTATATTGCAAAAACTTGGTTTCGTCAGCCCTCCCTCGAACATCTCAGGTGAGACCTCATCCGCTCTGCGGGTGTTGCCGGACAGGGTAAAACTTGTTTGGGCTGATGCTCAGGGAGATAGCGATGAGTTGAGTGTCGACAGGGTGGGACCCCTGTCGACTAGGTTTTGTTGGTCAAGGGTTGAGCCAACACTTTCTAGTAAAATGAGATTTCTCATAGTATTAATAATATTGTTTTTTTTAAATGGAGTGGTGCCTTGAATAATTACAAATTAGGAAAATGGTCACCCCTGGGGGAAATTCTCAAGGAGGACTTAAGTCATAGAGATTGCATAAAAAATAATTCCTGAGGCTAAGAAAAAGTAGCTAAAAGGTTAACTAATGAAAATAACAGGTTGCTTAAACAACAAAGACACCCAAAAAAATGAATAGTTCTACTTTATGTGCAAATGTCCTAAATATTACTAAATATAAATAAATAGGATCCCTGTGTATGTGGCCTAGGATGTTAAAGTGTATGGTTCCATACAAGTAGAGTGTCAGGGAAAAAATACTAGCAATATAAAATGGGCTATATTGGGGTATTAGCTAATTAGAACACTCAAAATCGATGCATAAGATTCAAATCTAACTGTTGTGTAGAGTTAGAGACACTCCTATTACAAACTAGCTTGCTGCTTTGTAAAAATTAGAACTTGAAATGCATAAAACAACAAGAAAAATGACATGCACAAGGCTGAAATAACCCCCTAACAATTGAAAATGAAGACTTGGGAAATCAACTCCTAATCCTAAGGTCTCTATGGAGTCGTTCACTAAGGATTTAAAGGTCAAATTAAACTAGGAAGTAAAAATAACATTCAACAATTAAAAGATTAAGTAAACCAAGCACATGCAAACAACATGAAGGTTGGAAAACAGAGACAAATGTTGACTAATGAAACTATAGAGAACTAGGACCAAGAATGAGGGTGCTTACATGTTTTTGATGGTTGGTGAAGTTGTTCCACCCTTCCTATCAGTGAGTTAAGGTAGATCCTATCCTATAAAAACTCCAAGAATGGTTGGGGTGCACTTGAGAT